>CM062805.1:806288817-806292965 GCA_031772625.1 Pinus tabuliformis | reverse complement strand
CTTAATCAACCAACACCCTTTGTGGGATCTAGGTTAACATACAATTCGACACCGTAACTAGACTTTCGGTTCATCCCGCATCGCCAGTTCTGCTTACCAAAAATGGCCCACTTGGAGCTCTCGATTCCATGGCACGGCTTAATGGAGCAGCCACACCCTCTTACCTATTTAAAGTTTGAGAATAGGTCGAGGGCGTTACACCCCTAATGCCTCTAATCATTTTCTTTATCCGATAAAACTCGCGCGTGAGCTCCACCTATCCTGAGGGAAACTTCGGAGGAAACCAGCTACTAGATGGTTCGATTAGTCTTTCACCCCTATACCCAAGTTAGGCGAACGATTTGCACATTAGTATCGCTACGAGCCTCCACCAAAGTTTCCTCTGGCTTCGCCCTGCTCAGGCATAGTTCACCATCTTTCGGGTCCCAACAGGTGTGCTCGCGCTCGAACCCTTCGCATAAGCTCAAGGTCGATCGACAATGCACCCCACCAGAGAGGGGATCTCGCCCGTCAACTTCTTTGCGCCTCGCAGGTTTTCAAACCCGCCGAATCACACACATGTTAGACTCCTTGGTCCATGTTTCAAGATGGGTTGAATGGAAAGCCCGCCAACCAACACCATGAGCGCGCAGGTGCACACGGCCTGCCACAAGGGCGCACGCTTCGTTCGTCGACCACCGCAGCGGCAAAACCGACAGGCAGTAATCCACCCGCGCTTGTGATGATGCAGCAACCCGTGTTGGTTTGCACCTCAAGTCCAGCGGCGGACCAGCCTGAGCCGTTCCACATCCGACCGAGACGCATCGATAGCCTCCATCCGCTTCCCTCCCGGCAATTTCAAGCACTCTTTAACTCTCTTTTCAAAGTCCTTTTCATCTTTCCCTCGCAGTACTTGTTCGCTATCGGTCTCTCGCCCGTATTTAGCCTTGGACGGAATTTACCACCCAATTAAGGCTGCATTCCCAAACAACCCGACTCGCCGACAACGCCTCGTGATGCGGCATGGTCCCGGGCCGACGGGGCTGTCACCCTCCCAGGTGCCCCCTTCCAAGGGACTTGGCCCAGGTCCGCCACTAAGGATGCTTCTATAGACTACAATTCAGGCAGCACCGCCGCCCGATTTTCATGCTGGGCTCTTCCTGGTTCGCTCGCCGCTACTAGGGGAATCCTTGTAAGTTTCTTTTCCTCCGCTTAATTATATGCTTAAACTCAGCAGGTGTTCTCGCCTGAGTTGGGGTCACAAAGTTGGAGCTAAATCTGCCCTACCCTATGGGAGGACAAGAGAGAGAAAATCAAGTTCGAGCGATGCCACACAAAGCCCGCATCGGCTAACGCCGACTGCCCATACAAGGGGACAAGATCACCGCTCGCCGACGCACGCCACGAAACATCGCTTGAGGTGTTTCAGCCGACCGCACCGCACAGGGCACGGACGACCAGCTCCGCTGCTACCTAGCATATTGCAGGGAGCGCATTTGAATGGGATGCGACACCCAGGCAGACGTGCCCTCAACCGAGGTCTCGGGTGCAAATTGTGTTCAAAAACTAGATGATTCACGGGATTCTGCAATTCACACTAAGTATCGCATTTCGCTACGTTCTTCATCGTAACAAGAGCCGAGATATCCATTGCCGAGAGTCATTTCCACGTGTATTACCGAAAAATCGACCACAAAACTAAATAGGGGCACCCCCCACAACAAATGTAAGGCCAAGGGGCAAAAGGAGGGAAAACGCATGAGAGAAAGAGAAACAAAGGTGTCTAACCCCCTCACAGGGGGAGGCCCGAACAGAGGACAATCTCCCCCAGCCCCACGCCCTCGCAAAAAGGGGGGAAATGCGTGGAACAGCAATCGAGAAGGACTAGGGTGGCCACCCCGGGAGCTCGCACTACTTTTAGCCCTTCCCCGACACCAGCCCACAACGATTCTCCCTTTTCTCCATAGAGTTAGGGACCGAGAGGAAGAAAAGGGTAGAAAACAAAGCACAAACAAGGCACAAGCCTCCCAAAGCCCCGTGCCTTTGGGAACTGAAGGGGGGAACTGAAGGGGACGACGATCAAGAAGGACTAGGGTGGCCACCCCAGGAGCTCGCACTGCGTTTCGTCCTTCCGGAACACCAATCCACAACTATCCCACCTTTTCTCTGTAACGCTAGGGGCCACGAGGAAGAAGGGAAGAAAACAACAAGAGAGAAAGGGATATATCAACCCTGGCTACCGCCTCACAAGGGGAGGCTTCAAACAGAGAACAAGCTTCCCCAACCCTATGCCTTCGCAAAAAGGGGGGAACTGCAGGGGACGGTGATCGAGAAGGACTAGGGTGGCCACCCTGGGAACTCGCACTACTTTTCGTCCTTCCCGAACACCAATCCACAACAATCCCACCTTTTCTTTATAAAGCTAGGGGCCGAAAGGAAGAAGGGAAGAAAACAACATGAAAGAAAGAGAGATATCAAACGCGTCCACCGGCTCACAGGGGGAGGCTCAAACAGAGAACAAGCTTCCCGACCCCCGTGCCTTTGCAAAAAGGGGGGGAACTGCAGGGGACGGAGATCGAGAAGGACTAGGGTGGCCACCCTCGGAACTCGCACTACTTTTCATCCTTCCTGAACACCAATCCACAACAATCCCACCTTTTCTTCGTAAAGCCAAGGGGCCAAAAGAAAGAAGGGGAGAAAACAACAGGAAAGCAATAGATATCAAATGTGGCTACCGGCTCACAAGGGGAGGCTCAAACAGAGAACAAGCTTCCCAAACCCCGCGCCTTCGGAAAAAGGGGGGAGCTGCAGGGGACGACGATCGAGAAGGACTAGGGTGGCCACCCTGGGAACTCGCACTGCTTTTCGTCCTTCCCGAACACCAATCCACAACAATCCCACCTCTCCTCTGTAAAGCTAGGGGCAAAAGGAAGAAGGGAAGAAAACAACACCAAAGAAACAAATATCCCAAGAAAAGAGAGAAGCTCAACAGCACGCCGAGTAGATGTCCGCTAACCAAAAAGAAATCAAACAAGGCACCCAATCAAAAAAGCGTCCCACCTCTTCACACCCTCCCACTTGCATTCAGCAACACCCTTTCCAGCTTTACAACATAGCAAACAACCAAGCAAATAAATCACAACCTAAAACTGACCAATAGAAAAGACAAGGGCCACGATGAGACCAGTGTCTGGAGCATGTCACTGAGAGGCACACAGCCCCCCAACCCAGTGGCACAAGGCTTCAAACGACAAATAGACCGCTGCCAATAACACAAACCCACCCCGCTCTTGCACCCCTCCGTGTACAAAACACCCGACAACCTTTCCAATAAGAGAGTCAACGGGGGTCAAATAATCAAACTCCAAAGAGGAGTTGTCACGGGCCGACGCTCAACGCTGGAGAAAGTCGTGGGCCACAAATACATCGATGGTGCAAGGCCACTAGAGAGAGGGACGTTCGCAAAGCGCACACCATGAAACAAAGAAATGACGCAAGTCCCACAAAAAACCCACAATCCAAAGAGAGGAACAAAGACACGACCCGCTACTTCTTTTTCCCTCAGAAGGGGAGTGGGTCACGAGAAGATGAGGAATTCCCTCGACGGCAAAGGCACGAGATAAGATTTCCACCCTCATGCCTGTCGGTGGGGAAAATTGCGATCTCGATCGAGCACAGACCGTGGGATGGGTTTTTCATTACCTCGACACCAAAACCTTCCGCGAGGGCATGTCGAAGGAACGACCTGGAGGGACTAGGGTGGCCAGCCCAATGGGTTAAACCGCTCTTCATCCATCCCATACTTGACCGCACCCCGACAATCTCACCTCATGGAAGGTTCGAGCTACCAGGCGCGCGCGCAACCACTCCCTCGACCCAACCACCAGCGAAAAAGCTCACCCAAGCAACACATCAACCGCCGTCGCCTTTTCGAGAGAACCAACTATGGAAGCCTGCACCCTTGGCCCATGCCTTCCAACGCACAAAAGACCGAGAACCGCTGCTATGAATGAGTCTGAATTTATCCATCGTATTTACCGAGCACCTCAACTCTGCAGCAACCATGCCCGGCCGAACAGATCGTCAGAAGGGCTCCCAAGAAACAGGCTTCCGGACCCCCTGCAGAAACACATTGGGGGAAGAAAAACAAAGGATGGGTGGGACAAGCA
>CM062805.1:806263817-806283817 GCA_031772625.1 Pinus tabuliformis | reverse complement strand
CAAGGCCGTTCTTGAGGCAAATCCGTAAAACCAACTCAATTGCCAACCCACCTTTCACACGAAAAGCAAAACCCTCCACACCAAATAGGGAGGAGGTGAACAATATAACGAGGAGACAATTTCAATGGAGCCACAAATGGCTGCCCAGCCCAATCAAAATTCTCTATTCGCAACAACCGAGGGGCACGATAGCGACATAGGCAATGACGAAGTTTTGGGGCTTTCATCTGGGACCGCAACAACGAAGGCTCAAAGGAGCGCGGAGGAAACTATCAACATTCTTATCATTGGGATGGGAAAGAGGGATGGGGATGAGCATTGCCCACATTACCGCTCATGTTCTACTGAGCGGGGATGGAGAGAAGACGAAAATTGGCCACCCTACGAATGACCCAAGGCCATCGTTCGAGCAAACCGGCCAAAGAAACTCGATTACCAACCCACCTTTCACACGGAAAGAAAACCTGTCACATGTATCTTCTGGAGGGGCACGAGGGGGACCAGGACGAGCAAAGGAGCCACACCACAACAACCCATATAGCACCAAGATCTTAGAGAGACGAAGGGGAATCGTTCACGTATGCCTCCCGGGACGAGCATGGCCAACATTACTGCTCATGCGCTACCGAGTGGGGATGGAGAGATTATGAAAATCAGACACCCTACAAATGACCCAAGGCCATCCTTCAGGCAAACCAAAAAACACAACTCGATTACCAACCCACCTTTCACACGGAAAGAAAACATGTCGCTGGTATCATCTGGAGGGGCACAAGGGGACCAAGACAAACTAGGGAGCCAAACCACAACAACCCCTACAGCTCCAAGAACTTAGAGAGATATTGTCCACATATGCCTCCCCGGACGAGCATGGGAAACCTTACCACTCATGCGCTACCGAGTGGGGATGGAGAGAAGATGAAAATCGGCCACCCTACAAATGACCCAAGGCCATCGTTCAGGTAAACGCGAAAACACAACTTGATTACCAACCCACCTTTCAGACGAAAAGAAAACCTGTCGCTGGTATCATCTAGAGGGGCACGAGGGGGACGAGGACGAGCCAGGGAGCCACACCACAACACAACAACCCATACAGATCCAAGGACTTGGAGAGCGGAAGTGGAATTGTTCACATATGCCTCCTAGGACGAGCATGGCCAACATTACCGCTCATGCGCTACCGAGTGGGAATGGAGAGAAGATGAAAATCGACCGCCCTACAAACGACCCAAGGCCATCTTTCAGGAAAACGCAAAAAAACAACTCGATTACCAACCCACCTTTCACACGGCAAGAAAACCTGTTGATGGTATCATCTGGAGGGGCGCTCGGGGACCAGGACGAGCCAGGGAGCCACACCAAAATGGCCCATACAGCTCCAAGAACTTGGAGAGCAGAAGGGGAATTGTTCACATATGCCTCCGAGGCCAAGCCTGGCCAACATTACCACTCATGCGCTACCGAGTGGGGATGGAGAGAAGATGAAAATCGGCCACCCTACAAACGACCCAAGGCCGTCGTTCGGGCAAACCCGAAAACACAACTCGATTACCAACCCACCTTTCACACGGAAAGAAAACCTGTCACTGGTATCATCTGGAGGGGCACGCGGGGACTAGGAAGAGCCAAGGAGCCACACCACAACAACCCATACAACTCTGAGAACTTGGAGAGTGGAAGGGGAATTGTTCACATATGGCTCCCAAGACGAGCATGGCCAACATTACCGCTCATGCACTACCGAGTGGGGATGGAGAGAAGATGAAAATTGGACGCCCTACAAACGACCCAAGGCCATCATTCAGGCAAACCCGAAAACACAACTCGATTACCAACCCACCTTTCACACGGAAAGAAAACCTGTCACTGGTATCATCTGGAGGGGAACTCAGGGACCAGGACGAGCCAAGGAGCCACACCACAACAGCCAATACAACTCCAACAACTTGGAGAGCGGAAGGGGAATTGTTCACGTATGCCTCCCAGGACGAGCATGGCCAACATTACTACCCTTGTGCTACCGAGTGGGGATGGAGAGAAGACGAAAATTGGCGGCCCTACAAATGACCCAAGGCCATCGTTCACGAAAACCCGAAAACACAACTCGATTACCAACCCACCTTTCACACGGAAAGAAAACCTGTCGTTGGTATCATCTGGAGGGGCACGCGGGGACCAGGACGAGCCAGGGAGCTACACCACAACAGCCCATACAGCTCCAAGAACTTGGAGAGCAGAAGGGGAATTGTTCACATATGCCTCCCAAGATGAGCGTGGCCAACATTACTGCTCATGCGCTACCGAGTGGGGATGGAGAGAAGACGAAAATTGGCAACCCTACAAATGAGCCAAGGCCATCCTTCGGGCACACGCGAAAACACAACTCGATTACCAACCCAACTTTCACACGGAAAGAAAACCTGTCGCTGGTATCATCTGGAGGGGCGCAAGGGGGACCAGGACGAGCAAGGGAGCCACACCACAACAGCCCATACAGCTCCAAGAACTTGTAGAGCGGAAGGGGAATTGTTCACATATGCCTCCCAAGACGAGCATGGCCAACATTAGCGCTCATGCGCTACCGAGTGGGGATGGAGAGAAGATGAAAATCGGCCACCCTACAAATGACCCAAGGCCATCGTTCAGGCAAACACGAAAACACAACTCAATTACCAACCCACCTTTCACACGGAAACAAAACCTGTCGCTGGTATCATCTAGAGGGGCGCGAGGGGGACCAGGACGAGCAAGGGAGCCACACCACAACAACCCATACAGCTCCAAGAACTTGGAAAGCAGAAGGGGAATTGTTCACATATGCCTCCCAAGATGAGCATGGCCAACATTACCACTCATGCGCTACCGAGTGGGGATGGAGAGAAGATGAAAATCGGCCACCCTACAAATGACCCAAGGCCATAGTTGAGGCAAACGCGAAAACACAACTCAATTACCAACCCACCTTTCACACGGAAAGAAAACCTGTCGATGATATCATCTAGAGGGGCGCGAGGGGGACCAGGATGAGCAAGGGAGCCACACCACAACAACCCATATAGCTCCAAGAACTTGGAAAGCAAAAGGGAAATTGTTCACATATGCCTCCCAAGATGAGCATGGCCAACATTACCGCTCATGTGCTACCGAGTTGGGATGGAGAGAAGATGAAAATCGAAAACCCTACAAATGGCCCAAGGCCATCGTTCAGGCAAACGCGAAAACACAACTCAATAACCAACCCACCTTTCACACGGAAACAAAACCTGTCACTCATATCATCTGGAATTTGATGGGCCCCCGCACGACCAAAACGAAGCGACAAGGGAGAGCCGGGCAAACGAGCAGCACGAAAATGAACAAAGCCAACCTCGGGTCAGAACATAGCATTTTTTATACGGGCTATTTGGCCTGTGCACTCCCTCGCATGAACAAATTTGCATGGGCACCTGCGCGACCGAAACGAAGCGACAAGTGAGAGCCGGGAAAACAAGTTGCACGAACGAGCACAAAGCCAACCTCGGGTCACAACTTAGCATTTTTTGATACAGGCTCGTTCGCCCGGGCTCGCCCTCGCCCGAACGAGTTAACACAGATGCCCTCAAATGACCCACCCGAACGATTTTGCATGGGCGCCCAAACGACCGAAACGAAGCAACAAGGGAGAGTCAGGAAAACGAGCTGCACGAACGAGCACAAAGCCAACCTCAGGTCACAACTTAGCATTTTTTGATATAGGCTCGTTCGCCCGGGCGCACCCTCGCCTGAATGAGTTAACACAGACGCCCTCAAACGACCCACCCGAACGATTTTGCATGGGCGCCCAAACGACCGAAACGAAGCAACAAGGGAGAGTCGGGAAAACGAGCTGCACGAACGTGCACAAAGCCAACCTCAGGTCACAACTTAGCATTTTTGATACGGGCATGTTCGCCCGGGCTCGCCCTCGCCCGAACGACCCGCCCGAACGAGTTCACACGCACGCCGTCAAATGACCCGCCCAAACGATTTTGCATGGGCGCCCCAATGACCGAAACAAAGCGACAAGGGAGAGTTGGGCAAGCGAGATGCACGAACATGCACAAAGACAACCTCGGGTCACAACTTAGCATTTTTGATACGGGCTCGTTCGCCCGGGCGCGCACTCGCCCGAACGACCCGCCCGAACGAGCTCACACGGGCGCCCTCAAACGACCCGCCCGAACGATTTTGCATGGGCGCCCCAACGACCGAAACGAACCGACAAGGCAGAGCCAGGAAAATGAGCTGCACGAACGTGCACGAACCCAACCTCGGGTCACAACTTAGCATTTTTGATACGGGCTCGTTCGCCCGAGCGCGCCCTTGCCCGAACGACCCGCCTGAACGAGTTCACACGGGCACCCTCAAACGACTCGCCCGAACGATTTTGCATGGGCGCCCGAACGACCGAAAAGAACCGACAAGGGAGAGCCAGGTAGACGAGTTGCACGAACGTGCACAAAGCCAACCTCGGGTCACAACTTAGCATTTTTGATACGGGCTCGTTCGCCCGGGCGCGCCCTCGCCAGAACGAGTTCACACGGGCGCCCTCAAACGACCCGCCCGAACGACTGAAACGAACCGGCAAGGGAGATCCGGGCAAACGAGCTGCAAAAACGTGCACAAAGCCAACCTCAGGTCACAACTTAGCATTTTTGATATGGGCTCGTTCGCCCGGGCGCACCCTCACCCGAACGACCCGCCCGAACAAGTTCACACGGGCGCCCTCAAATGACCCGCCCGAACGACCGAAACGAAGCGACAAGGGAGAGCCAGGCAAACGAGCTGCACGAACGTGCACAAAGCCAACCTCGGGTCACAACTTAGCATTTTTGATACAAGCTCGTTCGCCGGGCGCGCCCTCGCCCGAACGACCCGCCCGAACGAGTTCACACGGGCGCCCTCAAACGACCCGCCCGAACGACCGAAACGAACCGACAAGGGAGAGCTGGGCAAACGAGCTGCACGAACGTGCACAAAGCCAACCTCGGGTCACAACTTAGCATTTTTGATACAGGCTCGTTCACCCAGGCACGCCCTTGCCTGGATGACCCGCCCGAATGAGTTCACACGGGTGCCCTCAAATGACCGGCCCGAACGACCGAAACCAAGCGACAAGGGAGAGCCGGGAAAACTAGCTGCACGAACGTGCACAAAGCCAACCTCATGTCACAACTTAGCATTTTTGATATGGGCTCGTTCACCCGGGCGCGCCCTCATTCGAACGACCCGCCCGAACGAGTTCACACGGGCGCCCTCAAACGACCCGCCCGAACGACCGAAATGAACCGACAAGGGAGAGCCGGGAAAATGAGCTGCATGAACATGCACAAAGCCAACCTCGGGTCACAACTTAGCATTTTTGATACGGGCTCGTTCGCCCGAGTGTGCCCTCACTCGAACGACCCGCCCGAACGAGTTCACATGGGCGCCCTCAATCGACCCGCTCGAACGATTTTGCATGAGCGCCCGAACGACCGAAACGAACCAACAAGGGAGAGCCAGCCAAACGAGCTGCAAGAACGTGCACAAAGCCAACCTCGTGTCACAACTTAGCATTTTTGATACGGGCTTGTTCGCCTGGGCGCACCCTCGCCCGAACGACCCGCCCGAACGAGTTCACACAGGCTCCCTCAAACGACCCGCCCGAACGACCGAAACGAACCGACAAGGGAGAGCCGGGCAAACGAGCTGCACGAACGTGCACAAAGCCAACCTCGGGTCACAACTTCACATTTTTGATACGGGCTCGTTCGCCCGGGCGCGCCCTCGCCTGAACGACCCACCCGAACAAGTTCACATGGGCGCCCTCAAACGACCCGCCCGAACGACCGAAACGAACCGACAAGGGAGAGTCGGGCAAACGAGCTACACGAACGTGCACAAAGCTAACCTCGAGTCACAACTTAGCATTTTTGATATGGGCTCATTCGCCCGGGCGCGCCCTCGCCCGAACGACCCACCCGAACGAGTTCACACGGGTGCCCTCAAACGACCCGCCCGAATGACTGAAACGAAGCGACAAGGGAGAGCTGGGCAAACGATCTGCATGAATGTGCACAAAGCCAACCTCGGGTCACAACTTAGCATTGATACGGGCTCATTCACCCGGGCACGCCCTCGCCCGAACGACCCGCCCAAACGAGTTCACATGGGTGCCCTCAAATGACCCGCCCGAACGAGTTCACACGAGCGCCTCAAACGACCCGCCCGAATGAGTTCACACGGGCGCCCTCAAACGACCCGCCCGAACAACTCACCCGAACGAGTTCACACGGGCACCCTCAAACGACCCGCCCGAACGATTTTGCATGGGTGCCCGAACGACCGAAACGAAGCGACAAGGGAGAGCCGGGAAAATGAGCTGCACGAACATGCACAAAGCTAACCTCGAGTCACAACTTGGCATTTTTGATACGGGCTCGTTCACCCGGGCGCGCCCTCGCCCGAACGACCTGCTCGAACGAGTTCACACGGGCACCCTCAAACGACCCGCCCGAACGAGTTCACACGGGCGCCTCAAACGACCCGCCCGAACGAGTTCACATGGGCGCCCTCAAACGACCCGCCCGAACGATTTTGCATGGGTGCCTGAACGACTGAAATGAAGCGACAAGGGAGAGCCAGGAAAATGAGCTGCACGAACGTGCACAAAGCCAACCTCAGGTCACAACTTAGCATTTTTGATACAGGCTCGTTCGACCGGGCGCGCCCTGGCCCAAACGACCAGCTCAAACAAGTTCACACGGGTGCCCTCAAACGACCTGCCCGAACGAGTTCACACAGGCGCCCTCAAACGACCCGCCCGAACGACCGAAACGAACCGACAAGGGAGAGTCGGGCAAACGAGCTGCATGATCGTGCACAAAGCCAACCTCAGCTCACAACTTAGCATTTTTTATACGGGCTCGTTAGCCCGGGCGTGCCCTCACCCGAACGACCCGCCCGAACAAGTTCACACGAGCGCCGTCAAACGACCCGCCCGAACGACCGAAATGAACCGACAAGGGAGAGATGGGCAAATGAGTTGCATGAACGTGCACAAAGCCAACCTCAGGTCACAACTTAGCATTTTTGATACGGGATCGTTCGCCCGGGCGTGCCCTCGCCCGAACGACCCGCCCAAACGAGTTCACACGGGCGCCGTCAAACGACCCGCCCGAACGAGTTCACACGGGCGCCTCAAACGATCCGCCCGAACGAGTTCACATGGGTGCCCTCAAACGACCCGCCCGAACGTCCTGCCCGAACGAGTTCACACGGGCGCCCTCAAACGACCCGCCCGAACGATTTTGCATGGGTGCTCGAACGACCGAAACGAAGCGAAAAGGGAGAGCCAGGAAAATGAGCTGCACAAACGTCCACAAAGCCAACCTCGGGTCACAACTTAGCATTTTTGATATGGGCTCGTTCGCCCGGGTGCACCCTCACCCGAACGACCCGCTCGAACGAGTTCACACGGGCGCCCTCAAATGACCCGCCCGAATGACTGAAACGAACCGACAAGGGATAGCCGGGCAAACAAGCTGCATGAACGTGCACAAAGCCAACCTCGGGTCACAACTTAGCATTTTTGACATGGGCTCGTTCGCCCGGGCGCGCCCTCGCCCAAACAACCCACCTGAACGAGTTCACACGGGTGCCCTCAAATGACCCGCCCGAACGACCGAAACTGTCACGCCCCTACACCTACGGTAGTCTTCCAACTGCTTGTATCAAGGTGCGGCACCACCGAACACATTCTTTTCACCAATACTAACATTCGTGGACTACGCCTACTTTCACATTAACATACTTAGCTTGTGTTTCGCAACTAAGTAAAAGCAATTATCCTTTATACTTAATGAAGCCCATACTCATTCATTATCATCATGCAATTAAACCGAGAACAACAATTCCAACAAGTATAAAGGGGAGGGGCAACTCCCCGTAATGTGAGTCTGCTCGACAATATATTATATTAGTTTTCCAATAATACAATCATCAAGTATACTTGGCAAAACTCCAAGTCTATACTTAGAATATTTTATAACCAAGGCATAGAACAGCCTTTTACAATCATGTGCACCCTTGCACAAAGAGAAGTGCTCACCCGAGCCACTTATACCTCTCTACTAAGTCCTACACATACAACCCGAACCTCGGCACACTTGCCTACACTTCAACCGGCATAAGAAATTCCAAAACTGCACTTGGATAACCTACGCATGAGATATGCGCAGTCTTTTACCCCTCTTGCGCAGATTT
Source organism: Pinus tabuliformis (assembly GCA_031772625.1). Taxonomy (NCBI): domain Eukaryota; kingdom Viridiplantae; phylum Streptophyta; class Pinopsida; order Pinales; family Pinaceae; genus Pinus; species Pinus tabuliformis. Next base: position 806,275,549 of record CM062805.1, on the reverse strand, counting down.
ACCTATGCTCCTATGCGTAGAAGTGATGTGTGATTCAATGGTTTTCAAATGAGCTCAAGCTCCTTACATTTATATGAAACTTACGTGGGTTTACATGGGGGTGTGCAGCCCCATGGCCGACCCCCAAAGCCACTAACACACACCCATATGCTTCATTAATCAAGTCGGCTTTCATACTTTCCAACTTCGCATATAAAGGTGCTCACGTCCAACACTTAGTCGTATTAAGTGTTCACCTCATCGTCGCTTTTAACGTCGCATTCCATCCGCAGAAGTGTCGCAACTTCGTCGCATATCCGTCATTCGGCGCGCCAGCATGCCCGCCCGCGCCCACGTGCACGACCTCGCCCGGCGCCCGTCGCACCGTGGCTTGAAGGCCTTACATCCTCCTCCACCTGAAATAATTGTCCTCCTTGACAACATACCATCGCGGTAGCCATCCACCAAGATCATCACTCATCTGTGATGTGAACTCCTCTTCGCAAGGCAAACATCCTTGCAACCTATGTAGAGACTCTTCTCCACTATGTCTTGGCTCAATGACCAGCTGCCACCAAGCTCACCATACCAAGGCATGCACCTCCACGGTATGATCTCCATCAGATATCATCTCGATCCATGATTGCTGACCTCTTATCTTCATCATGTGTCCCTCCTCCATGTAGTCTCCCTGTCAGATGCCAACACATATGTGTCACCATGTCTCGACTAATGCCAACATATCTTTGCACATTGGTACCCCTCATGACTCGAACTAGTCGGGTGATCAATCCAACCATATGCCCAAACCATAAGAATGCACATCCTTATGCCACCACAAGTCTTCCCCTGACTTCTGCCACATCTCAGACTCATCAAGAATCTATCAATCATCCCATGCTCAGGTCCATGGAAACTCCATCCCATCTGCAACATGCTCCATATAACCAACCTGATGTCCACGACACTAGTTGTCCATGATGTCCAACCCATGTAGACTCCATCTCAACCTCTGGCCATCTGCATCCAAGTCTGCACTGTTATAAAGAAGCCTCCTCCAAGGCCCCTTGCAAAGTTGATGTGGTTCCTCCCTACCAAGGCCTCCACACCAACCTTCCTCCAAGGTTATCTATAGAGAAAGGAAAGCCAGGAGGTTTCCTCCCTGACTCTCATCCACCCATGTGTCAGATTGATGTTGTGTCCTCAAGTATCTATGCACATCTTCAATCTCCTCACATGTACATCCAAGCTCACCTAGCTTGTTCTTTGTCAACTGAAAGTCATATATGCCCATAGCATATCTACAAAAGTCCACTATCCCAGCAGGATCTCTACCTCCATAATCCTCATCAACCACTGCCTCTGAAGTAGCACTCGGGCTTTCTTCACTTGTAGCTCCATTGTGAAGATCATCAGTAGAAGATGCTCCCAACAAGTGTCTCCATGTTTGTGAGGTTTTCTTCTCACTTACTTCATTCTTCTATCCAGCTCTTGCAACGAAGTCAACAAGCTTCCTTTCCTTCATTGTTTGAGTCACACTCCCAAGTCCTCTTTGCTCCACATCCTCATGCTTCACATTCGGGTCTTTGGGATACAAAGTCATAGAAGCCATCCTTGGTCTATACCCCAAGCAACTTCTTATATTCATCGGTACCATCATGGTCTTCCCTTCAGCTGTGATCAAGAGAATGTCCCAGTCCACCATTGGTATGGCTTGTGCAAGCTCCATAAAGTCCAGCCCTAACACCATAGAATGATCATCCATGTCCACAACTCTCAAGTCAAACTTTCCAAACCATGATCCTACTTTCACCTGAGTGTCCTTCAACACACCATCAACAGCTCTAATAGTAGAGTTGACTGCTTTGAAAGCACTCCATTCCCTCTCCATCTTTGCTTTATTCCCAAAAGACTTTGCTGCCTTCCTGCTTAAGAAGCTATGTGTAGCCGCCGTATCCACCAAAGCTGCAAATCTCTTTCCCTTCACAGTTACCTGCACAAAACTTAGCTTCAAAGAATACCCTCCTTCTGTTGGCTTTGTCTTGCGCCTTACATCAGCAACCTTCTTCAAGAATTCGGCCTCAGAAGTGTCAATTGGCTTATGCTCCACCTTGACATTCCTCCTAAGGTACTTCACCTCCTTGCTTGGCTCCTTTAAGCAACCCGATCCTGGTCCAACCTGACTCCCTTCAAGCTTGCCCTTCATCGCATCTTGCTCAAGTGCACCAACCAAGTGTCCACTGACCAAGTTCATATAACTAAACTTCCGAACGTCCTCTGGATGCTCTCGGTAGTGAGTTCCCAACCTGCCAATGTAGTCGAGCTCTTCCTGCTCAATCACAACAACCTTCTTACCAAGAAGCTTCTTCTTTATCTCTTCCTCAATTTGCTTCATTTCGGCTTCCACCCTGGCACTTTCCTTCCTCAACCGGGATCTTTCATCAAAGAGCTCTTGAAGATCAAGACCACTTCGTTGGATCTCCTCATCAATTTCATTGAGTTCAACATCTGTCGTACTTCCGCACTGGCTCTTGAGTTCTTCAAGTTCCTTCTTTAGTTCCGAACAGCTCTCTCGAATCTTCATGTTCTCGGCCTTCATTGAAACCCATTCTGAACTCCATCGACTCATATGTTCCAACACTTCGTACCGGAGAGCTTTAACTGCACTATGGCTAGATTCACCTTTTGTAGGTTCATCTACCATCACTTCCTTTTTAGCCTTCTCCATATTCACCAAGTCACCTGCAACCTGAACCAACCCTTGTTCCACTTCGTGTGAAACAGTTCCTTCACCTGCAAGTACCTGTCACGAGCAAACTTGCTCAACAGCTCTAGACCGAGCTCTGATACCAACTGTCACGCCCCTACACCTGCGGTAGTCTTCCTTCCGCTTGTAGCAAGGTGCGGCACCACCGAACGCGTTGTTTTCACCAATACTAACATTCGTGGACTACACCTACTTTCACATTAACATACTTAGCTTGTTTTTCGCAACTAAGTAAAAGAAATTATCCTTTATACTTAATGAAGCCCATACTCATTCATTATCATCATGCAATTAAACCGAGAACAACAATTGCAACAAGTATAAAGGGGAGGGGCAACTCCCCGTAATGTGAGTATGCCCGACAATATATTATATTAGTTTTCCAATAATACAATCATCAAGTATACATGGCAAAACTCCAAGTCTATACTTAGAATATTTTACAACCAAGGCATAGAATAGCCTTTTACAATCATGTGCACCCTTGCACAAAGAGAAGTGCTCACCCGAGCCACTTATACCTCTCTACCAAGTCCTGCACATACAACCCGAACCTCGGCATGCCTGCCTACACTTCAACCGGCATAAGAAATTCCAAAACTGCACTTGGATAACCTACACATGAGATATGCGTAGTCTTTTACCCCTCTTGCACAGATTTACCTCTCCTCCTATGCGTAGAAGTGATGTGTGATTCGATGGTTTTCAAATGAGCTCAAGCTCCTTACATTTATATGAAACTTACGTGGGTTTACATGGGGGTGTGCAGCCCCATGGAAGCCCCCAAAGCCACTAACACACGCCCATATGCTTCATTAATCAAGTCGGCTTTCATACTTTCCAACTTCGCATATAAAGGTGCTCATGTCCAACACTTAGTCATATTAAGTGTTCACCTCATCGTCGCTTTTAACGTCCCATTCCATCCGCAGAAGTGTCGCAACTTCGTTGCATTTCCATCGTTCGGCGCGCCCGCGTGCATGACCTCGCCCGGCGCCCATCGCACCATGGCTCGAAGGCCTTACAGAAACGAACCGGCAAGGGAGAGTCGGGAAAACGAGCTACATGAACATGCACAAAGCCAACCTCGAGTCACAACTTATCATTTTTGATACGGGCTCGTTCGCCCGGGCGTGCCCTCGCCCGAACGACCCACCCGAACGAGTTCACACGGGCGCCCTCAAATGACCCGCCCGAATGAGTTCGCATGGGCGCCTCAAACGACCCGCCCGAAACGAGTTCACACGGGCACCATCAAATGACCCGCCCAAACGAGTTCACACGGGCGCCCTCAAACGACCTGCCCGAATGAGTTCACACGAGCGCCCTCAAATGACCTGCCCGAACGAGTTTGCACGGTCGCCCTAAGACGACCCGCCCGAATGATTTTCCATGGGTGCCTGAACGACCGAAACAAGCGACAAGGGAGAGTCAGGCAAACAAGCTGCACGAATGTGCACAAAGCCAACCTCGGGTCACAACTTAGCATTTTTGATACGGGCTCGTTCGCCCGGGCGCGCCCTCACCCGAACGACCCTCCCGAATGGGTTTGCGCGGACACCCTCGCCGGACCCGTCCGAACATTTTGGCACGGACGACCTCGCTCGACCCGCCCGAACGCGTTTACACGGGCGACCTCAAACGACCCACCTGAATGAGCTTACATGGCAAACGACCCTCCCAAACGAGTGTTTACATGGCAAATGACCCGCTCGAACGAGTTTACATGGGTCTGACACACGACCCAAACGAAGTCACAAGGGAGATTCGGGCAAACGGGCATCACGATCGTGCACAAGGCCCACCCCCCTTCACAACTTAGCATTTTTTATACGGCCACATGTGCCCTGGGCACCATCACACAACACGACATGACATGACCCGACCCGTTTGCACGGGCACCCACACACGACACGTCTCGACCTACCCGAACGAAATTTGGGGTTTCCATGGGCGCACGACCCGAACGAAATTTCGGGGTTTACGTGGGTGCACGACCTGAACGAAGGCACGAGGGAGCATCAGGAAAACAGGCCACACGAACGTGCAGAAGACACATGGCCGATCACGACTTAGTATTTGTGGCATGCCCACGTGTGCCCGGGCACCCACACACGGCACGACACGGCCCGACCGGCCTTGTGCGAGCCGACCCGACACAGCCCGAGCAGCCTTGTGCGAGCCGACCTGACCCGCTCGAACGCATTTTCACAGGCACCCACACACGACACGACACAACCCGAACAAAATTTGGGGTTTCCTTGTATGCACAACCCGAACGAAATTTGGGGTTTCCATGGGTGCGCGACCCGAACGAAGGCACAAGGCAGCATCGAGCAAACGGGCCGCACGAACGTGTAGAAGGCACACGGGGGTCATGACTTAGCATTTTTGGCACTGCCACGTGTGCCCGAGCACCCACGCATGGCACGACCCGACCAGCCCGAACGAAGGCACGACGGAGCGTCGGGCAAACGGGTCGCGCGAACGTGCAGGAGGCACACGGGTGGTCATGCCATAACATTTTTTGCACGGCCACATGTTACCGAGCACCCACGCGTGGCACAGCACGACCCGACCCCACTCGACTCGCCCGAACGTGTTTGCACGGGCACCCACACACGACACGACCCGACCACCCGAACGGAATTTGGGGTTTCCATGTGTGCACAGCCCACACGAAATTTGGGGTTTCCATGGGTGCACGACCCGAACAAAGACCCGAGGGAGCATCGGGAAAACGGGCCGCATGAATGTACAGAAGGCACACGGGCGGTGACGACTTAGAATTTTTGGCACGGCCACGTGTGCAGGGCACCCACACATGGCACGGCACAACCCGACCCGCCCTGGGCGAGCCAACCCGAATCGCCCGAACGAAATTTGGGGTTTCCATGGGTGCACGACTCGAACAAAGAAGGCACACGGGCGGTCATGACTTGGCATTTTCGGCACGCCCACGTGTGCCCACACACCCCCACACATGGCACGGCACGGGATGACCCGGCCCGCCCGAAGGAAATTTGGGGTTTGAACGGGCGCACGACCCGAACGAAGGCACGAGGGTAGGAATATCTTTGACTCTAATACATAAATATACCTAGGGTAACATGTCCTTAATATCTTCAACAATTTTTTTTTGACTCTTTATAACACTTTAACATGTGCTAGGCCTATTTCAATGAGAAAGAAACTCAATGACAAATATATATATATATATATATATATATATTTATTTATTTATTTATTTTCTTGAATAAATACAAATATCAAAAGTACATTTATGAAGACCGAACCCAGTTACACTTTCTTCAACACCCCCTCTCAACTAGGGAGGTATTCATAAATCATTACAAGGTGTTTGGCTATTTTTCAATCTTGAATAATTCACATAAGAGAAACCGGATTCGCAACCCATTTGTTATAGCATCATATTAGCCAACATTGTTCATAGCAAGGCCTTGACTAACACCTTGGTCATTGTCTCTAAAGGTACATACCCACCTAGGTGTTCCTTGAGTATGACCTTCCAGGACAATTCTTGTCTTGGGTTCCCATCCCTCAAAGAATATCGCTCCTCTTGCCTACTCTTGACTTGGGTGCCCTACACATCCTCAAAGAACATCAGATGCCAAATGATTGCCCAATCCTCCCGTTATTTCTTGCCAAGTGAAGACAATAATGTTGTGTCTATCTCTTCCCCTTGATTGGGGAAGACATGCCCAAGTTTCCTCTGACAAGGAACTTGCCCAAGCTACTTTGTAGTTGGGAACTTGTTAGAACTCCCTCTTAGCTAGGGACTTGTCCATTCATCAACAATGTCTTCTTCGTGGTTCCTTCAACCGCTTGATCTCCTTCTTTCCTTCGATGTCATGAAGTCTTTGTTTGAACTTATTCTTGGCAGGGTACCGGCCATCGATCACTTTCCCCCCTGGTTTGTCATGTAATTGCTCCCTTCATGGAAAGTGACCTTATTGATATATATCAGGTCCTTTTTTTCATCTAGCTACTCCTTTGTCACCTTTCCTATCCTTCATAACACTTATCACATGGATGCTTAGTTGTAGTCACTTGTTCCCGTACTTTGATTTAGTGGCCCTTCATGATATTGCTCTTCATCATGACATATTTGTAGAGTGGAAACAGTTATCTACACCTTACTATCTCCAAGGCCTTCGTAGGTGTCAAGGGTCCTTTATCTTTTTCTTCCTTTGTCAGAGTTTCCATGCCTTATTTCGAGAGATGTTGAGGAATCTTGTCAAATAGTTATTCTTTGTGATCGCGATGTTCTTCATTTGCTTCTTATTGGATTGATTGGTCAACCACCTTATACTCCTTATGAGAGCACTTCTTCATGTTGACATTTACTCCACTGTCGCACATGCCTCCGAGCATGTCGTTGGCAAAAGAGATCCTTTTATTCTTGATCGTGATTCTAGAACTTTTCCCATGACCCAATCAATATATATGATGACATGACTTAAACTTTGATGCATACATATCTCACCTTGATTATGATTTTATCATCGCGGCTTTATTTGATAGTTCTCCTTGATTGGTGTAGCCTTTATTGCTTCATCTGCTCTCGCCTGTATATCATCCTCTCTTGAATCCCATAAATGGGACCCCCAATGTGACCTCCACCCCCTTTGAAAGAAGACTTTAAGCAAATAGGTTGACTTAGTCATAGGAGGATCTTCCTTCTTTTGCTTCTTGTTGTCTTCTTTCACTTCTTGAGTTACATGAGCTTCTTCCATTTTTCTCTTGTTGTTGTTGTCCTTCTTAAGTTTAGGACAATCCCTTTTGTAGCGTCCATACTCTTGGCATCCAAACCGTTGGACTTTGGACATGTAGTGGTCCCAACCAATTTGCTACTTTCCTTGCAAAAAGACACTGAGGTATACTCAGAAGGGGACAATAATTACTTGATAGAGTTTGAGATGTAGTGAACTTGCTTTCTTCTTGATGGCTTGCCTTCCTTAGATCTTGATGTTGTTCAAGTTGCTTTCTTCAAATGGACTTGCTTGATGACTTGACTCGTAGTGCCTTTCATTCTTCAAGATGGTGTAGCTTGATGTAGGTCCCTCTTTGATTTGTTCTTCTTGTAGGTGCCTTTATACAAGGCATTTCTTCTTGCTTTGTAGTCTTCCATCATGAATGACAGATGATAGACCTTCTTGTCCTTGATGTGATTGAGACTTCTTGGCTTGAAGCTTCAACCTTGCAGATGTTCTTGAGATTCCCTTTACTTGATGTGTCACCTTAGCTCTGATACCGCGTTGAAGAATCTGGGGCAATGGGGTATAGCAGGATTCTTCTAGACTTGATAACAATTTGTGAAGCTCTTTTGCAATTTATCGTGTTATCTTAATATTCTTCTCTTCTTATTAATGCATGTGTGTTTACTTTCATCAAACTGGTGCCAAAAACATAAGAACAATAACACAAGATGTTGGCTCTTTGCCAGGCAAAAACCTCTCTCTCTCTCTCTCTCAGAGGAAAACCCTTTCGTAAATTTTTCTCATTGAAGCTTCTTATTGGTCATTGCGAAGCCCTAGATCCTTGACAATAATATCCCCCAAGCACAAGTCGAGTCCTTCCTCCTCTTTGCACTTTGTTTCTTCGGCACTTCGTTCCCTGACGCTCTATCCTTCTTCAACTTTTGATAGTCCATGGTGGACTAGCTCTAGAAGAGACTCCAACCTTTGATCCTTAGCGAGATCCTTTACCAATGAAGAAACCTTCATTCTCTTGACCAACCAAGCCTTTTTCTTGATGTGAGGTTGTAGGCTCGATGTACACCAAGTTTACTGCACCTGGGGCGATTTCCATCGCGACGAGACATGGGAACCGCAAATTTCCTGCGCTTGGGATGCTTTCGACAAGGGGGACATGGAATCCCCGGGTTCCCCGAAATTTGGTGACCTCTATCGAGGAGGGACTAGTAGACCCCATGTCACGCTCCTATCCTAGTGGTAGTATTTCAACCACGCATAAGCGGGTGCGGCACCGCCGTACTTTTTCTTTTTACCAATACTTGAGCACACAGTCTGCGCCTACTTCAACACTCGGTCAATTTTCCAATAAGTGTTCTTAACAATGCAGTGAAAATAACTTACCATAAATTTATCTTCTTCAATTATTCTTTCAACCTGTCGTGTCGTGTGGTCGTGTTGCACTGGCCTGCGGCCTGCACGACACAAATCCACACCTGAACTGCGAACCTATCCACCTGACTTTCCCTTCCGTGGCGCCCAAACTCTGCCCGTCGGTGCGGTCCATAGTGAGGGTGCACGACCCGCATGCAGTGCGGCCTGGCTGCCCGGATGGTAACCCGCCTGGCTCTGCCTGTCTGCACTACCAAGCCCGACACGCCCTCTGTAATCCGCCAGCCGGTGCGTCCCTCTTACCCGAGTCCTTCTCTTCCTTCCATTTTCGCCCAACTCCTTCCTTCGCACTTGTTCTGTGATGTCGAAGTCTGAGCTCGATGTCCCTTCATCGAAAGCCATCCTCCTTACTTATACGCATCCTTTCTCCCAAGGGCTATGTCTCTCGAGGATAACAAGGGCCAGCTCCATCAACATGCATTCCCGGCTGACCTGCCACATAACATCGACACGTCCCATTCCAATGAACCGCCGCATCCCTTCGTGTGCACCGTCGCACCCATGGGTCGGCTCCAACACCTCACCGATTACACCCGTCGCTGCACGTCGCACACCTGCCCGCATCCTAACTCATCCGCACATGGTCACCTCTTTCATCCGGGCACGCAACAAGGGTCGCCCGCGCGCCTTCCGTCGGTGGCTCGCCCATCGTGCAGGTATCAAGGGGCGTGCGCCACGCCCAACACGGCGCGAGCGACATGGGAACCCCGCGTGTCATGCCCCCAGGCCTACAGTAGTCTTTCAGCCATACTTGGTGAGGTGCGGCGCCACCGAACACTTTCTTTTCACCAATACTTATGTTCATGGACTATGCCCAACCATTAGTCTACTTAGTTTGTTTTTCACAACCAAGTATTATTATGTTTCCTTTATACCAATGAACACCCATACACATTCATTATCATCAGCAATTATACATCAAGAACACAATTGCGCAGTAAAAAGGGAGGGGCAACTCCCTGAACAATGAGTCTGCCCGAATACAATATATTATTCAACTCTACAATGTTTACGAGGCTTTACAAGTATACATGGGAAACACCAAGTTTCATACTTAGCCAATTTTACAAATAGGCAACACCTCCGTGTGCCAATCGAGTTCCTTGCCCGAGATGGTTGGGCGTGCCCTCACACGAGCTGCCAACTGTACTCCTCGACCGAACCTCGTTTACCAGTGCACAACGGGCGGGTAACCTCACCTGAGTCACCCCCCGTTTCCTTTTGCACGACGGGCGGGCGACTTACCCGAGTCACCCGAGACACCTCCGTGTTTCTTCTTCCACGACGGGCGGGCGACCTACCCGAGACACCCCGTGTCACACCGAACGGTGGGTGCCTTCCTTACCTGCGCCCTCACTCGATAACCGAAACCTGTGCGTATCGTGTGTGCTTGCCCAAGAGCGGGCGCATATATGCCCGCGCCTCTTTTGCGACCATCTCCACTACTTCGCACATTTTTCTTGATCACCGAATGCTCATGTTCGAATGTCCATCTTCGAATGAATGCCAAATCCTCCAACGCCTTGCCATATTTATACGAGCGGTTGGGCGAGTCGCTGCCCAGGCCGACTCGACCACTGCATGCCAAAACACCCTTACACGTTGCAAACTTGCCATCAGATTGTTGGTCGGCAAGCAAATCCTTCTTTCAAGTCGCCCCAACATGTAAGTCAGCCCGTGGGTTATGCCAAACGCTCCCACACTATAAACCAACCATCGCTCCACCTCTAATGCACATTATACTTATGTCCCTTTGCACATTTCGGTCATAGAGTTCGCACTTCGCACCAACAGGGAGAAACCAAACCGCAGGTCCTTACACCGCGTTTCCTAGACTTGGGTAGCAATTTTTGTTGTGACGCGAAATGGAAACCCCGTGTGTGTCCACTGACTTGGGTAGCAGTTTTCATCGCGCTGTGAAATGGACACCCCGAGTTCCCCGGACTTTGGCGGCTCTTCGTGGCCCCACGACATGGAAATCCGAAATTCCACAGACTCTAGGGCGATTTAGGGTGTGCTGCGACATGGAAACAACGAGTTCGCCAGACTTGGGCAGTGGTTTCTAAACACGCCAAGTTCCCGAGACTTGCGAGCTGGTTTGCATCGTCATGGAAACCCCAAGTTCCCCGCATTTCCCTCTTGCCATAAAATGCGGAAACCCTCGGTTCCATCAAAGGGCGGGACATGGAAATCCCAAGCTTCCCAGGCTTGGGCGCCAGGGCACGACATGGAAAACCCCGAGTCTCCGCAGGCTTGGGAACCACCTGCTTCGGTCGTGGCGTGACATGGAAACCCCAAGTTTCCCCAGGCCTGGGCACTGGAGCGTGACTTGGAAACCCCCAGTTTCCACAGGCTTTGGTGGTGGGGCGTGACTTGGAAACCCCCAGTTTCCGCAGGCTTGGGTGTCGGGGCATGACTTGGAAGCCCCGAATTTTAGGAGCCCGGTGGAAACCCCAAATTTTATGCGCCGGGTGGAAAACCCAAATTTTTGGAGCGACATGGAAGCCCCAAATTTTAGGAGCCCGGTGGAAACCCCAAATTTTTGGCGCAACATGGAAGCCCTGAATTTTAGGAGCCCAGCGGAAACCCCAAATTTTCAGCGTCAAGGCACGGCATGGAAACCCCAGTTTTCCTGGGCTTCGGCACCCTTTCCATCGTGGCGTGGAAACCCCAAATTTTCGACGCCAGGGCGCAGCATGGAAACCCCAGTTTTCCTTGGCTTCGGCGCCCTTTCCATCGCGGCGTGGAAACCCCAAATTTTTTGTGCCAGGGCGCAGCATGGAAACCCTAGTTTTCCTGGGCTTCGGCGCCATTTCCGT
>CM062805.1:806216317-806261317 GCA_031772625.1 Pinus tabuliformis | reverse complement strand
AATCATTTGCTCTACCCGATAAAACTCGCATGTGAGCTCCAACTATCCTGAGGGAAGCTTCGGAGGAAACCAACTACTAGATGGTTCGATTAGTCTTTCGCCCCTATACCCAAGTCAGACGAATGATTTGCACGTTAGTATCACTACGAGCCTCCACCAGAGTTTCCTCTGGCTTCGCCCTACTCAGGCATAGTTCACCATCTTTCGGGTCCCAACAGGTGTGCTCGCACTCGAACCCTTCGCATAAGCTCAAGGTTGATCAACGATGCACCCCCCTAGAGAGGGGATCTTGCCCGTCAACTTGCTTGCGCCTCGCAGGTTTTCAAACCCGCCGACTCACACACATGTTAGACTCCTTGGTCCATGTTTCAAGATGGGTCGAATGGAAAGCCCACCAACCAACACCACGAGTGCGCAGGTGCACACGGACCGCCACAAGGGCGCACACTTCGTTCCTCAACCACCGCAGCGGCAAACCGAGAAGCAGTAATCCACCCGTGCTTGTGACGATGCAGCAGCCCGTGTTGGTTTGCACCTCAAGTCAAGCGGCGAACCAGCCTGAGCCATTCCACATCCGACCGAGACGCATCGACAGCTTCCATCCGCTTCCCTCCCAGCAATTTCAAGCACTCTTTAACTCTCTTTTCAAAGTCCTTTTCATCTTTCCCTCGCAGTACTTGTTCGATATCGATCTCTCGCCCGTATTTAGACTTGGATGGAATTTACCACCCAATTAGGGCTGCATTCCCAAACAACCTGACTCGCCAACAACGCCTCGTGATGCGGCAGGGTCCTGGGCCGACGGGGCTGTCACCCTCTCAGGCGCCCCTTCCAAGGGACTTGGCCCAGGTTTGCTGCTGAGGACACTTCTAGAGACTACAATTCAGGCAGTGCCACCGCCCGATTTTCATGCTGGGCTCTTCCCGGTTCGCTCGCCGCTACTAGGGGAATCCTTGTAAGTTTCTTTTCCTCCGCTTAATTATATGCTTAAACTCAGTGGGTGTTCTCACCTGAGCTGGAGTCGCAAAGTTGGAGCTAAATCTGCCCTACCCCATGGAAGGACAGGAGAGAGAAAAGCAAGTTCGAGCGATGCCACACAAAGCCCGCATCGGCTAACGCCGACTGCCCATCCAAGGGGACAAGATCACCGCTCGCTGACACACGCCACGAAACATCGCTTGAGGTATTTCAGCTGACCGCACCATATGAGGCATGGACAACCAGCTCCACTTCTCCCTAGCATATTGCAGGGAGCGCGTTTGAGTGGTATGCGATGCCCAGACAGACGTGCCCTCGACCGAGGCCTTGGGCACAAATTGCGTTCAAAAACTCAATGATTCACGGGATTCTACAATTCAAACTAAGTATCGCATTTCGCTACGTTCTTCATCGTAACAAGAACCAAGATATCCATTGCCGAGAGTCGTTTCCACGTGTATTACCGAAAAATCAGCCACAAAACTGAATAGGGGCACCCCCCACAACAAATGTAAGGCCAAGGGGCAAAAGGAGGAAAAACACATGATAGAAAGAGAAACAAAGGTGTCTAACCCCCTCACAGGGGGAGGCTCGAACAGAGGACAATCTCCCCCAGCCCCACGCTGTAGCAAAAAGGAGGGAAATGCGTGGAAAAACGATCGAGAAGGATTAGGGTGGCCACCCCGAGAGCTCGCACTGCTTTTAGCCCTTCCCCGACACCAACCCACAACGATTCCCCCTTTTCTCTGTAGAGTTAGGGACCGAAAGGAATAAAAGGGTAGAAAACAAAGCACAAACAAGGCACAAGCCTCCCAAAGCCCCGTGCCTTCGGGAACTCAAGGGGGGAACTGAAGGGGATGACGATCAAGAAGGACTAGGGTGGCCACCCCAGGAGCTCGCACTGTGTTTCGTCCTTCCGGAACACCAATCCACAACAATCCCACCTTTTCTCCATAATGCTAGGGGCCACAAGGAAGAAGGGAAGAAAACAACAAGAGAGAAAGGGATATATCAACCGTGGCTACCGGTTCACAAGGGGAGGCTTCAAACAGAGAACAAGCTTCCCTAACCCCGTGCCTTCGAAAAAAGGGGGGAACTGCAGGGGATGGTGATCGAGAAGGACTAGGGTGGCCACCCTGGGAACTCGAACTGCTTTTCATCCTTCCCGAACACCAATCCACAACAATCCCACCTTTTCTCCGTAAAGCTAGGGGCGGAAAGGAAGAAGGGAAGAAAACAACATGAAAGAAAGAGAGATATCAAATGCGTCCACCGGCTCATAGGGGGAGGCTCAAACAGAGAACAAGCTTCCTGACCCCCGTGCCTTCGCAAAAAGGGGGGGAACTGCAGGGGACAAAGATCGAGAAGGACTAGGGTGGCCACCCTCGGAACTCGCACTGCTTTTTGTCCTTCGTGAACACCAATCCACAACAATCCCACCTTTTCTCCGTAAAGCCAAGGGGCCAAAAGCAAGAAGGGAAGAAAACAACAGGAAAGCAAGAGATATCAAACGTGGCTACCGGCTCACAAGGGGAGGCTCAAACAGAGAACAAGCTTCCCAAACCCCGCGCCTTCGGAAAAAGGGGGGAACTGCAGGGGACGACGATCGAGAAGGACTAGGGTGGCCACCCCGGGAACTCGCACTGCTTTTCGTCCTTCCCGAACACCAATCCACAACAATCCCACCTCTCCTCCATAAAGCTAGGGGCAAAAGGAAGAAGGGAAGAAAACAACACCAAAGAAACAAAGATCCCAAGAAAAGAGAGAAGCTCAACAACACGCCGAGTAGATGTCCGCTAACCAAAAAGAAATCAAACAAGGCACCCAATCAAAAAAGCGTCCCACCTCTTCAAACCATCCCACATGCATTCAACACAACACCCTTTCCAGCTTTACAACATAGCAAACAACCAAGCAAATAAATCACAACCTAAAACTGACCAATAGAAAAGACAAGGGCCACGATGAGAGCAGTGTCTGGAGCACGTCACTGAGAGGCACACAGCCCCCCAACCCAGTGGCACAAGGCTTCAAACGACAAATAGACCGCTGCCAATAACACAAACCCACCCCGCTCTTGCACCCCTCCGTGTACAAAACACCCGACAACCTTTCCAACAAGAGAGTCAACGGGGGTCAAATAATCAAACTCCAAAGAGGAGTTGTCACGGGCCAACGCTCAACGCTGGAGAAAGCCGCGGGCTACAAATACATCGATGGTGCAAGGCCACTAGAGAGAGGGACGTTCACAAAGCACACACCACGAAACAAAGAAATGATGTAAGTCCCACAAAAATCCCACAATCCAAAGGGAGGAACAAAGACACGACCCACTACTTCTTTTTCCCTCAGAAGGGGAGTGGGTCACGAGAGGACGCGGAATTCCCTCGACGGCAAAGGAACGAGATAAGATTGCCACCCTCATGCCTGTCGGTGGGGAAAATTGCGATCTCGATGGAGCTCAGACCGAGGGATGGGTTTTTCATTACCTCGACACCCAACCCTTCTGCGAGGGCATGTCGAAGGAACGGTCGGGAGGGACTAGGGTGGCCAGCCCAACGGGTTGATCCGCTCTTCATCCATCCCATACTTGATCGCACCCCGACAATCTCGCCTCACGGAAGGTTTGAACTACCAGGAGCAAGCGCAACCACTCCCTCGACCCAACCACCAGCGAAAAAGCTCACCCAAGCAACACATCAACCGCCACCGCCTTTTCGAGAGAACCAACTATGGAAGCCCACACCCTTGGCCCATGCCTTCCAACGAACCAAATATTGAGCACCACTGCTATGAATGAGTCCGAATTTATTCATCATATTTACCGAGCACCTCAACTCTGCAGCAACCATGCCCGGCTGAACAGATCGTCGGAAGGGCTCCCAAGAAACAAGCTTCCGAACCCCCTGCAGAAACACATTGGGGGGAAGAAAAATAAAGGATGGGTGGGACAAGCACAAGCATGGCTTGCAAGCACACACAAAAAAACAAGTGTAGTTACCTCGAGACAAGCAACCAACAATTTTCCCGCCAAACACCAAACCCGCTCCCCTAGAGACGCACCACAAAGTCCCACATTGCAATCGAAACCCAACCAACCCGAACCAAAAAAGAAAACCCCTGCTATCAATGATCCTACCGCAGGTTAACCTACGGTAACCTTGTTACGACTTCACCTTCCTCTAAATGATAAGGTTGAATTAACTTCTCACGATGTCGACGGCGGCGAACCACCATCGTCGACGCAATCAAAACACTTCACCGGATCATTCAATCGGTAGGTGCGACGGGCGGTGTGTACAAAGGGTAGGGACGTAGTCAACACGAGTTGATGACACGCTGCCCAAGGCCATCATTCAGGGAAACCCAAAAACACAACTCGATTACCAACCCACCTTTCACACGGAAAGAAAACCTATCGTTGGTATCATTTGGAGGGGCACTCGGGGACCAGGACGAGCCAGGGAGCCACACCACAACAGCCCATACAACTCCAACAACTTGGAGAGAAGAAGGGGAATTGTTCACGTATGCCCCCCAGGACGAGCATGGACAACATTACCACTCTTGCGCTACCGAGTGGGGATGGAGAGAAGATGAAAATCGGCGGCCCTACAAATGACCCAAGGCCATCGTTCAGGCAATCCCAAAAACACAACTCGATTACCAACCCACCTTTCACACAGAAAGAAAACCTGTTGTTGGTATCATCTGGAGGGGCACGCGGGGACCAGGACGAGCCAGGGAGCCACACCACAACAGCCCATGCAGCTCCAAGAACTTGGAGAGCAGAAGGGGAATTGTTCACATATGCCTCCCAAGACGAGCGTGGCCACCATTACCGCTCATGCGCTACTGAGTGGGGATGGAGAGAAGACGAAAATAGGAAACCCTACAAATGACCCAAGGCCATCCTTCGGGCACACGCGAAAACACAACTCGATTACCAACCCACCTTTCATGCGGAAAGAAAACCTGTCGCTGGTATCATCTGGAGGGGCGCAAGGGGGACCAGGACGACCAAGGGAGCCACACTACAACAGCCCATACAACTCCAAGAACTTGGAAAGAAGAAGGGGAATTGTTCACATATGCCTCCCAAGACGAGCATGGCCAACATTACTGCCCATGCGCTACCGAGTGGGGATGGAGAGAAGAAGAAAATTGGCCACCCTACAAACGACCCAATGCCATTGTTCAGGAAAATGCGAAAACACAACTCAATTACCAACCCACCTTTCACACGGAAACAAAACTTGTTGCTGGTATCATCTAGAGGGGCGCGAGGGGGACCAGGACGAGCAAGGGAGCCACACCACAACAGCCCATACAGCTCCAAGAACTTGGAAAGCAGAAGGGGAATTGTTCACATATGACTCCCAAGACGAGCATGGCCAACATTACCACTCATGCACTACCGATTGGGGATGGAGAGAAGATGAAAATCGGCCACCCTACAAACGACCCAAGGCCATCATTGAGGCAAACACGAAAACACAACTCAATTACCAACCCACCTTTCACACGGAAAGAAAACCTGTCGATGGTATCATCTAGAGGGGTGCCAGGGGGACCAGGACGAGCAAGGGAGCCACACCACAATAGCCCATACAGCTCCAAGAACTTGGAAAGCAAAAGGGAAATTGTTCACATATGCCTCCCAAGATGAGCATGGCCAACATTACCGCTCATGCGCTACCGAGTGGGGATGGAGAGAAGATGAAAATCGACAACCCTACAAATTACCCAAGGCCATCGATCAGGCAAACGCGAAAACACAACTCAATTACCAACCCACCTTTCACACGGAAACAAAACCTGTCGCTCAGATCATCTGGAATTTGCATGGGCCCCCGCACAACTGAAACGAAGCGACAAGGGAGAGCCGGGCAAACAAGCAGCACGAAAATTAACAAAGCCAACCTCGGGTCACAACTTAGCATTTTTTATACGGGCTCGTTGGCCCGTGCACGCCTCGCCCAAACGAATTTGCGTGGGCGCCCGCACGACCGAAACGAAGCGACAAGCGAGAGCCGCGGAAACGAGCTACACGAACGAGCACAAAGCAAACCTCGGGTCACAACTTAGCATTTTTTGATACGGGCTCGTTCGCCCGGGTGTGCCCTCACCCGAACGACCCGCCCGAACGAGTTCACATGGATGCCCTCAAACGACCCACCCGAACGATTTTGCATGGGTGCCCAAATGACCGAAACGAAGCAACAAGGGAGAGCCGGGAAAACGAGTTGCACGAATTTGCACAAAGCCAACCTCGGGTCACAACATATCATTTTTGATATGAGCACGTTCGCCCCGGCTCGCCCTCACCCGAACGACCCACCTGAACGAGTTCACACGCACGCCCTCAAACGACCCGCCCGAACGATTTTGTATGGGCGCCTGAACGATCGAAACGAAGCGACAACGGAGAGCCGGGCAAACGAGCTGCATGAACGTGCACAAAGACAACCTCGGGTCACAACTTAGAATTTTTGATACGGGCTCATTTGCCCGGGCGTGCCCTCGCCCGAACGACCCACCCAAACGAGCTCACACGGCCGCCCTCAAACGACCCGCCCGAACGATATTGCATGGGCGCCCGAACGACCGAAACGAACCGACAAGGTAGAGCCGGGCAAATGAGCTGAACAAAGACAACCTCGGGTCACAACTTAGCATTTTTGATACGGGCTCGTTCACCCGGGTGTGCCCTCGCTCGAACGACCCGCCCGAACGAGTTCACACGGGCGCCCTTAAACGACCTGCCTGAACGATTTTGCATGGGTGCCCGAATGACCGAAACGAACCGACAAGGGAGAGCCGGGCAGACGAGCTACACGAACGTGCACAAAGCCAACAGCGGGTCAAAACTTAGCATTTTTGATATGGGCTCGTTCGCCTGGGTGTGCCCTCGCCCGAACAAGTTCACACGGGCGCCCTCAAACGACCCGCCCGAACGACCGAAACGAACCGGCAAGGGAGAGCCGGGAAAACAAGCTGCACGAATGTGCACAAAGCCAACTTCAGGTCACAACTTAGCATTTTTGATACGGGCTCGTTCGCTCGGGTGCACCCTCGCCTGAACGACCCACCCAAACGAGTTCACATGGGCGCCCTCAAACGACCCGCCCGAACGACCGAAACAAAGCGACAAGGGAGAGCCAGGAAAACGAGCTGTACGAACGTGAATAAAGCCAACCTCGGGTCACAACTTAGCATTTTTGATACGGGCTCGTTCGCCCAGGCATGCGCTCGCTCGAACGACCCGCCCGAACGAGTTCACACGTTCGCCCTCAAACGACCCGCCCGAACGACCAAAACGAACCGACAAGGGAGAGCCGGGAAAATGAGCTACACGAACGTGCAAAAAGCCAACCTCGAGTCACAACTTAGCATTTTTGATACAGGCTCATTTGCCCGGGCGCGCCCTCGCCAGAACGACCCGCCCGAACGAGTTCACACGGGCGCCCTCAAATGACCCGCCCGAACGACCGAAACGAAGCGACAAGGGAGAGCCGGGCAATCTAGCTGCACAAATGTGTACAAAGCCAACCTTGGGTCACAACCTGGCATTTTTGATACGGGCTCGTTCGCCTGGGCGTGCCCTCGCCCGAAAAACCCGCCCGAACGAGTTCACACGGGCGTCCTCAAACGACCCGCCCGAACGACCGAAACGAACAAACAAGGGAGGGATGGGCAAACGAGCTGCATGAACGTGCACAAAGCCAACCTCGGGTCACAACTTAGAATTTTTGATACGGGCTCATTCGCCCGGGCGCGCCCTCGCTCGAACGACCCGCCCGAACAAGTTCACACGGGCGCCCTCAAACGACCCGCCCGAACAATTTTGCATGGGCGCCCGAACGACTTTGCATGGGCGCCCGAACGACCGAAACGAACCAACAAGGGAGAGCCGGGAAAACGAGCTACATGAACGTGCACAAAGCCAACTTCGGGTCACAACTTAGCATTTTCGATATGGGCTCATTCACCCGGGCGAGCCCTCACCCGAACGACCTGCCCGCACGAGTTCACACGGGTGCCCTCAAACGACCCACCCGAACGACCGAAACGAACCGACAAGGGAGAGTCGGGCAAACGAGCTGCACGAACATGCACAAAGCCAACCTCGGGTCACAACTTAGCATTTTTGATACGGGCTCATTCGCCTGGGCGCGCCCTCGCCCGAACGACCCGCCCGAACGAGTTCACAAGAGCGCCCTCAAACGACCCGCCCAAACGACCGAAACAAACCGACAAGGGAGAGCTGGGAAAACGAGCTGCACGAACGTGCACAAAGCCAACCTCGTGTCACAACTTAGCATTTTTGATACGGGCTCGTTCGCCCGGGCGTGCCCTCGCCCAAATGACCCGCCCGAACAAGTTCACACGGGCGCCCTCAAACGACCCGCCCGAACGACCGAAACGAAGCGACAAGGGAGAGCCGGGCAAATGAGCTACACGAATGTGCACAAAGCCAACCTCGGGTAACAACTTAGCATTTTTGATACGGGCTCATTCACCCGGGCGCGCCCTCGCTTAAACGACCTGCCCGAACGAGTTCACACGGGCGCCCTCAAACGACCCGCCCGAATGACCGAAACGAACCGACAAGGGAGAGCCGGGCAAACGAGCTGCATGAACATGCACAAAGCCAACCTCGGGTCACAACTTAGCATTCTTGATACGGGCTCGTTCGCCCGGGTGCCCCCTCGCCCGAATGACCCGCTCAAACGAGTTCACACGGGTGCCCTCAAACGACCCGCCCGAACGATTTTGCATGGGCGCCCGTATGACCAAAACGAACCAACAAGGGAGAGCCGGGCAAACGAGCTACACGAACGTGCACAAAGCTAACCTTGGGTCACAAGTTAGCATTTTTGATATGGGCTCGTTCACCCGAGCGCGCCCTCACACAAACGACCCGCCCGAACGAGTTCACACGGGCGCCCTCAAACGACTCGCCCAAACGACTAAAACAAACCGACAAGGGAGAACCGGGCAAACGAGCTGTACGAACGTGCACAAAGCCAACCTCGGGTCACAACTTAGCATTTTTGATACGGGCTTGTTCACCCAGGCATGCCCTCGCCTGAACGACCCATCCGAACGAGTTCACACGGGTGCCCTCAAACGACCCGCCCGTACGACCAAAACGAACCGACAGGGAGAGCCGGGCAAACGAGTTGCACGAACATGCACAAAGCCAACCACGAGTCACAACTTAGAATTTTTGATATGGGCTCGTTCACCCGGGTGCACCCTCGCCCAAATGACCCACCCGAACGAGTAACCACGGGCGCCCTCAAACGACCCGCCCGAACGACCGAAACAAAGCGACAAGGGAGAGCCAGGAAAACGAGCTGCACGAATGTGCACAAAGCAAACCTCGGGTCACAACTTAGCATTTTTGATACGGGCTCATTCGCCCGGGCGCGCCCTCGCTCGAACAACCCGCCCGAATGAGTTCACAAGGGCGCCCTCAAACGACCCGCCCGAACGATTTTGCATGGGTGCCTGAACAGTCAAAATGAAGTGACAAGGGAGAGCCGAGCAAACGAGCTGCACGAAGGTGCACAAAGCCAACCTCGGGTCACAACTTAGAATTTTTGATACGGGCTCGTTCGCCTGGGCGCGCCCTCACCCAAACGACCCGCCCGAACGAGTTCACACGGGCGCCCTCAAACGACCCACCTGAACGACCCGCCCGAACGAGTTCACATGGGCGCCTCAAATGACCTGCCCGAACGACCCGCCCAAACGAGTTCACACGGGCGCCCTCAAATGACTCGCCCGAACGACCCGCCGGAACCAGTTCACACGGGCGCCCTCAAACGACCCGCCCGAACGATTTTGCATGGGTGCCCGAACGACCGAAACGAAGCGACAAGGGAGAGTCGGTCAAACGAGCTGCACGAACGTGCACAAAGCCAACCTCAGGTCACAACTTAGCATTTTTGGTATGGGCTCGTTCGCCCGGGCGTGCCCTCGCCCGAACGAGTTCACATGGGCGCCCTCAAACGACCCGCCCAAACGAGTTCACACGGATGCCCTCAAACGACCCGCCCGAACGACCGAAACGAACCGACAAGGGAGAGTCGGGCAAACGCGCTGCATGAACGTGCACAAAGCCAACCTCGGGTCACAACTTAGCATTTTTTATACGGGCTCGTTCGCCCGGGCGCGCCCTCGCCTGAACGACCCGCCCGAACAAGTTTACACAGGCGCCCTCAAACAACCCGCCCGAATGACCGAAACGAACCGACAAGGGAGAGCCGAGAAAACAAGCTGCACGAACGTGCACAAAGCCAACCTCGGCTCATGACTTAACATTTTTGATACGGGCTCGTTCGCCAGGGCGTGCCCTCGCCCAAACGACTCGCCCGAATGAGTTCGCACGGGCACCCTCAAACGACCCGCCTGAATGAGTTCACACGGGCACCTCAAATGACTCGCCTAAACGAGTTCACACGGGTGCCCTCAAACGACCCGCCTGAATGAGTTCACACGGGCGCCCTCAAACGACCCGCCTGACGATTTCGCATGGGTGCCCGAATGACCAAAACTGAGCGACAAGGGAGAGCCGGGAAAACGAGCTGCACGAACTTGCACAAAGCCAACCTCGGGTCACAACTTAGCATTTTTGATACAGGCTCGTTCGCCCGAGCGCGCCCTCGCCCGAACGACCGGCCTGAACGAGTTCACACGGGCGCCCTCAAACGACCCGCCTGAACGACCGAAACGAACCGACAAGGGAGAGCCGGGCAAACGAGCTGCACGAACGTGCACAAAGCCAACCTCGGGTCACAACTTAGCATTTTTGATACGGGCTTGTTTGCCCGGGTGCGCCCTCACCCGAACGACCCACCAGAACGAGTTCACATGGGCGCCCTCAAACGACCCCCCCGAACGACCGAAACGAACCCCATCCCCAATACAGCTTCATAGTCATCAATCCACACTATAGTGAAGTCCACCTTCCCGGTCCATTCACCAAGTGTAGTGTCCACCCTCTCAGCTATACCAAGAATCTCAATAGGAGGAGAATTCACTGTCTTCATTTGTGCCTTTGCCGGTACAAACTTCAGCCCAATTCTTCTCACAGTATCTTCGCCCATTAAGTTGTGAGAAGCCCCACTATCCACCATAGTGAGCACATCAGCACCTCCAACCTTCATTCGAACATACTCCAACTTGTTCCTTTCAGGATCCCTTCTAGAGGCCACTTCCGTAGTAGTAGAAGCACCAAGTATCTGCATCATCCCCACAGAAGCATCATCATTCTTTCCATCAGACTGTGCAATAGCGACCACCTTCGGTTTAGAGGGACAATTCTTCACCATGTGTGGTCCTGCACATATCCAACATTTCAAAGGCTTCTTCGTCTTCGAACCATCATCCGATTTCGAAGCATCATCCTTCTTCTTTTCTTTCGGCTTGTCGGACTTCTTTTTCTCATCAGAAGTCTCATCATAATGATCCACCAACCTATCAACCGCAGCAAAATCCTCCTCAAGTGTTCTAATCTTCTACCTCTTCACCTCATTGCGTGCCCAAGGCTTCAACCCAATAATGAAGTTGAACACCTTGTCCCTCTCCGCCATGTTGGGTAGTTCCAGAGCTGCACTTGCAAACTCTCGCTGGTATGCTTGTAGACTTCCGGTTTGCTTAATGTACTTAATCTTCGTCCTTTCTTCCCACGTTTCATCCTGAGGACTGAAATGGGTCTGCAAAGCCTTCTTCATGTCATCCCACGAAGTGATGTCATCAGCACTGCCACTGACAATCTGATCCACCCTCCTTCGCCACCACATCTTAGCATCCTTTGTTAAGAACTGAGCAGCCACCTTGACTTGTGTCTCACCATCAGGTAGACTCAACCGTTCCAAGTACTGTTCCATGTCCCATAGAAAGTTGCCAAGAGTCTTTGCATTCCTTGTGCCATCATAAAATTCCGGTTCCTTGACCTTCACATGAGGCATTCCTCCACCTGAGTTATGCCTCACGACCTTCTTCAACACCGCAATCTCATCCTTGGCTTCATCAAGAGATTTTTTTACCCTGTAAAGAGATCCCTTCAAGTTCACGATCTCTGCAAGACCCTGATCCCTTGCTTATTTGACCTCTTTGACCCTCATCTCTAATTGTGTACATAGAAGATCCATGTACTCATGATGCGTTCGGAGCTCATCAAGTTCTTCCCTTGGTTTCGAGCTGGTCTCTTGCTCCTTAATGAACAAGTCCTCCCTCGTTTCCCAAGAAGACTCCATGGCTTCCATCCTCTACAGTATTCTTTCCATAAGTGATAAAGTTCCAGCTTCATGGCTAGACCCAACTTGAGACCCGGCTGCCATCTCTAACAGCTTCTTCTTCCTTTGCGATCTAGTCTCCACCATTCAACAGCTTCAATCTTCACGAACAAACCTGGCTCTGATACCAACTGTCATGCCCCTACACCTGCGGTAGTCTTCCAACCGCTTGTAGCAAGGTGCGGCACCACCGAACGCTTTCTTTTCACCAATACTAACATTCGTGGACTACGCCTATTTTCACATTAACATACTTAGCTTGTGTTTCACAACTAAGTAAAAGCAATATTCCTTTATACTTAATGAAGCCCATACTCATTCATTATCATCATGCAATTAACCAAGAACAACAATTGCAAACAAGTATAAAGGGGAGGGGCAACTCCCCGTAATGTGAGTCTGCCCGACAATATATTATATCAGTTTTTCAATAATACAATCATCAAGTATACTTGGCAAAACTCCAAGTCTATACTTAGAATATTTTACAACCAAGGCATAGAACAGCCTTTACAATACTCATGCCAACCTTACACGGTAGGAGGGTGCTCACCCGAGACACCTAGAACTCCTCCTTAAGTTCTGCACGAATCTGCACTCACACCGTACCCCGGGCACGTCTTACCCACTCTACGACTGACTCACAGCAACCTTGAGCATGCCTACAAGTGGAGCGCATGAGTTATGCGCAGCTCCTCTTGTATCTGCGCACTACCGTTTACCCCTGTGTACCTGTGCGTAGAAGAGATGCGAGTTGTTGTTGTTCGAATGAGCCTTATGCCCTTCCATTTATACGCATGCTACCTTGGAATTACATGGGGTGTGCAGCCCATGGCCGACCCCAAAACCTTCAACAATGCACCCATAATACATTCCTTGCAAGTCGGCTTGCAAGTCTTCATTCCATCGCATATATACTTAGTCGCATTTCAAGTGTTGTCGCATGTTCTACCTTTCGTTGCACATCGTCGCAAATCCATCGTATGTCCATCGCGTTGTGTGCCCGAGCACCCGCCCACGCGCCCGTGTGCCTACCCGCGCGCCTACCCGCGTGCCCTCATGCACGACCTCGCCCGCGCCCGTAACTCGAAGGTCTTACACGCCCGAACGAGTTCACATGGGCGCCCTCAAACGACCCGCCCGAACGAGTTCACACGGGCGCCCTCAAACGACCCGCCCGAACGAGTTCGCACGGGTGCCCTCAAACGACCCGCCCAAACAATTTTTCATGGGTGCCCGAACGACCGAAGCGAAGCGACAAGGGAGAGTCAGGCAAACGAGCTGCACGAACGTGCACAAAGCCAACCTCGGGTCACAACTTAGCATTTTTGATACAGGCTCGTTCGCCTGGGCGCACCCTCGCCCGAACGAGTTCACATGGGCGCCCTCAAACGACCCGCCCGAACGAGTTTGCACGGACGCACTCGCCCGACCCGCCTGAATAGGTTTGCGCGGACGCCCTCGCCCGACCCGCCTGAACGGGTTTGCACGGACGCCCTTGCCCGAACGACCCGCCCGAACGGGTTTGCGCGGATGCCCTCGCCCAACCCGCCCGAACATTTTTGCACGGACGACCTCGCCCGACCCGCCCGAACGAGTTTACATGGCAAATGACCCTCCTGAACGAGTGTTTACACGGCAAACGACCAGCTCGAACGAGTTTACATGGGTCCGACACACGACCAAAACGAAGTCACAAGGAAGATTCGGGCAAACGGGCATCACGATCGTGCACAAGTCCCACCCCAACATGACATGACACGACCCAACACGACACGACATGACACGACACGACACGACATGACACGACCCGACCCGTTTGCACGGGCACCCACACACGACACGACATGACACGACCCGACCCGTTTGCACGGGCACCCACACACGACACGTCCCGACCCGCTCGAACGAAATTTGGGGTTTCCATGGGCGCACGACCCGAAGGAAATTTCGGGGTTTCCGTGGGCACACGACCCGAACGAAGGCACGAGGGAGCATCAGGCAAACGGGCCACACGAACGTGCAGAAGACACACGGGCAGTCACGACTTAGTATTTTTGGCACGACCACGTGTGCCCGGGCACCCACACACGGCACGACACGGCCCGACCGCCCTTGTGCGAGCCGACCTGACACAGCTCAACCAGCCTTGTGCGAGCCGACCCGACCCACCCGAACGCGTTTGCATGGGCACCCACACACGACACGACACGACCTGACCCGAACAAAATTTGGGGTTTCCTTGTATGCACAACCCGAACGAAATTTGGGGTTTCCACGGGTGCGCGACCCGAACGAAGGCACAAGGCAGCGTCGAGCAAACAGGCCGCAAGAACGTGTAGAAGGCACACGGGGGGTCATGACTTAGCATTTTTTGCACTACCACGTGTGCCCGAGCACCCACACATGGCACGACCCAACCCGCCCGAACGAAGGCACGACGGAGCGTCGGACAAACGGGTCGCGCGAATGTGCAAGAGGCACACAGGTGGTCACGCCCTAACATTTTTTGCACGGCCACATGTTCCCGAGAACCCACGCGTGGCACAGCACGACCCGACCCCACTCGACTCGCCCGAACGCGTTTTCACGGGCACCCACACACGACACGACCCGACCCGCCCGAACGGAATTTGGGGTTTCCATGTGTGCACGACCCAAACGAAATTTGGGGTTTCCATGGGTGCACGACCCGAACGAAGGCCCGAGGGAGCGTCGGGCAAATGGGCCGCACGAATGTGCAGAAGACACACGGGCGGTGACGACTTAGAATTTTTGGCACGGCCACGTGTGCCGGGGCACCCACACATGGCAGGCACAACCCGACCAGCCCTAGGCGAGCCAACCCGAATCACCCGAATGAAATTTGGGGTTTCCATGGGTGCATGACCCAAACAATGAAGGCACACGGGCGGTCATGAATTGGCATTTTCGGCACGCCCACATGTGCCCGCGCACCCCCACACACGGCATGGCACGGGATGACCCGGCTCGCCCGAAGGAAATTTGGGGTTTGAACGGGTGCATGACCCGAACGAATGCACGAGGGTAGGAATATCTTTAACTCTAATACAAAAATATACCTGGGGTAACATGTCCTTAATATCTTCAACATTTTCTTTTGACTCTTTATAACACTTTAACATGTGCTAGGCCTATTTCAATGAGCAAGAAAATCAATGACAAATATAATATATATATCTGTATATATATATATATATATATATATATATATATATATATATATATATATATATATTTATTTATTTATTTATTTATTTTCTTGAATAAATACAAATATCGAAAGTACATTTATGAAGACCGAACCCAGTTACACTTTCTTCAACACCCCCTCTCAACTAGGGAGGTATTCATAAATCATTACAAGGTGTTTGGCTATTTTTCATTCTTGAATAATTCACATAAGAGAAACCGGATTGGAAACCCATCTGTTATAGCATCATATTAGCCAACATTGTTCATAGCAAGGCCTTGACTAACACCTTGGTCATTGTCTCTAAAGGTACATACCCACCCAGGTGTTCCCTGAGTATGACCTTCCAGGACAATTCTTGTCTTGGGTTCCCATCCCTCAAAGAATATCGCTCCTCTTGCCTACTCTTGACTTGGGTGCCCTACACATCTTCAAAGAGCATCAGATGCCAAATGATTGCCTAATCCTCCCATTATTTCTTGGCAAGTGAAGACAAGAATGTTGTGTCTATCTCTTCCCCTTGATTGGGGAAGACATGCCCACATTTCCTCTGACAAAGAACTTGCCCAAGCTCCTTTGTAGTTGGGAACTTGTTAGAACTCCCTCTTAGCTAGGGACTTGTCCATTCATCAACAATGTCTTCTTCGTGGGTCCTTCAACCGCTTGATCTCCTTCTTTCCTTCGATTTCATGAAGTCTTTGTTTAAACTTCTTCTTGGCAGGGTACCGACCATCGATCACTTTCCCCCCTGGTTTGTCATGTAATTGCTCACTTCGTGGAAAGTGGCCTTCTTGATATATATCAGGTCCTTTTTGTCATCTAGCTACTCCTTTGTCACCTTGTCTATCCTTCATAACACTTATCACATGGATGCTTAGTTGTAGTCGCTTGTTCCCGTACTTTGATTTAGTGGCCCTTCATGATATTGCTCTTCATCATGACATATTTGTAGAGTGGAAACGGTTATCTGCACCTTACTATCTCTAAGGCCTTTGTAGGTGTCAAGGGTCCTTTATCTTTTTCTTCCTTTGTCAGAGTTTCCATGCCTTCTTTCGAGAGATGTTGAGGAATCTTGTCAAATAGTTATTCTTTGTGACCGCGATGTTCTTCATTTGCTTCTTATTGGATTGATTGGTCAACCACCTTATACTCCTTATGAGAGCACTTCTTCATGTTGACCTTTACTCCACTGTAGCACATGCCTCCGAGCATGTCGTTGGCGAAAGAGATCCTTTTATTCTTGATCATGATTCTAAAACTTTTCCCATGACCCAATCAATATATATGATGACATGACTTAAACTTTGATGCATACATACCTCACCTTGATTATGCTTTTATCATCGCGACTTTATTTGATAGTTCTCCTCGATTGGTGTAGCCTTTCTTGCTTCATCTTCTCTCGCCTGTATATCATCCTCTCTTGAA
This sequence comes from Pinus tabuliformis, assembly GCA_031772625.1. Classification (NCBI taxonomy): domain Eukaryota; kingdom Viridiplantae; phylum Streptophyta; class Pinopsida; order Pinales; family Pinaceae; genus Pinus; species Pinus tabuliformis. The sequence continues at coordinate 806,244,388 of CM062805.1, read as the reverse complement.
TCCCATAAATGGGACCCCCAATGAGACCTCTACCCCCTTTGAAAGAAGACTTTAAGCAAAGAGGTTGACTTAGTCATAGGAGGATCTTCCTTCTTTTGCTTCTTGTCGTCTTCTTTCACTTCTTGAGTTACATGAGCTTCTTCCCTTTTTCTCTTGTTGTTGTTGTCCTTCTTAAGTTTAGGACAATCCCTTTTGTAGCGTCCATACTCTTGGCATCCAAACCGTTGGACTTTGGACATGTAGTGGTCCCAACCAATTTGCTACTTTCCTTGCAAAAAGACACTGAGGTATACTCAGAAGGGGACATATACTTACTTGATAGAGCTTGAGAGGTAGTGAACTTGCTTTCTTCTTGATGGCTTGCCTTCCTTAGATCTTGATGTTGTTCAAGTTGCTTTCTTCAAATGGACTTTCTTGATGACTTGACTCGTAGTGCCTTTCATTCTTCAAGATGGTGTAGGTTGATGTAGGTCCCTCTTTGATTTGTTCTTCTTGTAGGTGCCTTTATACAAAGAGTTTCTTCTTGCTTTGTAGTCTTCCATGAGGAATGACAGATGGTAGACCTTCTTGTCCTTGATGTGATTGAGACTTCTTGGCTTGACGCTTCAACCTTGCGGATGTTCTTGAGATTCCCTTTCCTTGATGTGTCACCTTAGCTCCGATACCGCGTTGAAGAATCTGGGGCAATGGGGTATAGCAAGATTCTTCTAGACTTGATAACAATTTGTGAAGCTCTTTTGCAATTTATCGTGTTATCTTAATCTTCTTCTCTTCTTATTAATGCATGTGTGTTTACTTTCATCAAACTGGTGCCAAAAAAATAAGAACAAGAACACAAGATGTTGGCTTTCTGCCAAGGAAAAACCTCTCTCTCTCTCTCTCAGAGGAAAACCCTTTCGTAAATTTCTCTCATTGAAGCTTCTTATTGGTCATTGTGAAGCCCTAGACCCTTTACAATAATATCCCCCAAGCACAAGTCGATTCCTTCCTCCTCTCTACACTTTGTTTCTTCGGCGCTTCGTTCCCCGGCACTCTGTCCTTCTTTCAACTTTTGATAGTCCATGGTGGACTAGCTCTAGAAGAGACTCCACCTTTGATCCTTAGCGAGATCCTTTACCAATGAAGAAACCTTCATTCTCTTGACCAACCGAGCCTTTTTCTTGATGTGAGGTTGCAGTCTCGATGTACACCAAGTTTACTGCACCTGGGGCGATTTCCATCGCGACGCGACATGGGAACTGCAAATCTCCCGCCCTTGGGATGCTTGCGACAAGGCGGGACATGGAATCCCTGGGTTTCCCGAAATTTGGTGACCTCTGTCGAGGAGGGACTGGTAGACCCATGTCACGCTCCTATCCTAGTGGTAGTATTTCAACCATGCATAAGCGGGTGCGGCACCGCCGTACTTTTTATTTTTACCAATACTTGAGTACACGGTCTGCGCCTACTTCAAAACTCGGTCAATTTTCCAATAAGTGTTCTTAACAATGCAGTGAAAATAACTTACCATAAATTTATCTTCTTCAATTATTCTTTCAACCTGTCATGTCGTGTGGTCGTGTTGCACTGGCCCGTGACCTGCACGACACAACTCCACACCTGAACTGCGAACCTATCCGCCTGACTTTCCCTTCCGGGGCGCCCAAACTTTGCCAGTCGGTGCTGTCCATAGTGAGGGCGCACGGCCCGAATGCAGTGCGGCCTACCTGCCTGGACGGTAACCCGCCCCGCTTTGCCTGTCCACACTACCAAGCCGGACCCGCCCTCTGTAATCCGCCTGTCGGTGCAGCCCTCTTACCCGCGTCCTTCTCTTCCTTCCGTTTTCACCCAACTCCTTCCTTCGCACTTGTTCTGCGATGTGGAAGTCTGAGCTCGATGTCCCTTCGTCGAACGCCATCCTCCTTACTTATACGCATCCTTTCGCCCAAGGGCCATGTCTCTCGAGGATAACAAGGGTTGGCTCCATCAACATGCATGCCTAGCTGACCTGCCACATAACCTCGACACGCCCCATTCCAACGAACCGCCGCATCCCTTCGTGTGCACCGTCGCACCCATGGGTCGGCTCCAACACCTCACCGATTACACCCGTCGCCACACGTCGCACACCTGCCCGCATCCTAACTCATCTGCACATGGTCACCTCTTTCATCCGGGCACGCAACAAGGGTCGCCCGTGCGCCTTCCGTCGGTGGTTCGCCCATCGTGCAGGTATCAAGGGGCGTGCGCCATGCCCAACACGGTGCGAGCGACATGGGAACCCCGCGTGTCACGCCCCCAGGCCTACAGTAGTCTTTCAGCCGTACTTGGCGAGGTGCGGCGCCACCGAACACTTTCTTTTCACCAATACTTATGTTCATGGACTACGCCCAACCATTAGTCTACTTAGTTTGTTTTTCGCAACCAAGTATTATTATGTTTCCTTTATACCAATGAACACCCATACACATTCATTATCATCAGAAATTATACATGAAGAACACAATTGCGCAGTATAAAGGGAGGGGCAACTCCTTGAACAATGAGTATGCCCGAATACAATATATTATTCAACTCTACAATGTTTACGAGGCTTTACAAGTATACATGGGAAACACCAAGTTTCATACTTAGCCAATTTTACAAATAGGAAACACCTCCGTGTGCCAACCGAGTTCCTTGCCCGAGCTGGGTGGGCGCGCCCTCACACGAGCTGCCAACCGTACTCCTTGACCGAACCTCGTTTACCGCTGCACGACAGGCGGGCGACCTCACCCGAGTCACCCCCCGTTTCCTTTTGCATGACGGGTAGGCGACTTACCCGAGTCACCCGAGACACCTCCGCGTTTCTTCTTCCACGACGGGCGGGTGACCTACCCGAGACACCCCGTGTCACACCGAACGGCAGGTGCCTTCCTTACCTGCACCCTCACCCGATAACCGAAACCTGTGCGTATTGTGTTTGCTTGCCCAAGAGCGGGCACATATATGCCCGCGCCTCTTTTCCGACCTGCTCCACTACTTCGCACGTTTTTCTTGATCACCGAATTCTCATGTTCGAATGTCCATCTTTGAATGAATGCCAAATCCTCCAACGCCTTGCCATATTTATACGAGCGGTTGGGCGAGTCACTGCCCAGGCCGACTCAACCACCGCGTGCCAAAACGCCCTTACACGTTGCAAACTTGCCATCAGATTGTTGGTCGGCAAGCAATCCTTCGTTCAAGTCGCCCCAACATGTAAGTCGGCCCGTGGGTTATGCCAAACGCTCCCACGCTATAAACTAAACATCGCTCCACCTCTAATGCACATTATACTTATGTCCCTTTGCACATTTCGGTCGTAGAGTTTGCACTTTACACCGACGGGGAGAAACCGAACCGCAGGTCCTTACACCGCGTTTCCCAGACTTGGGTAGCAATTTTTGTTGTGACGCGAAATGGAAACCCCATGTGTGTCCGCTGACTTGGGTAGCAATTTTCGTCGCGCCGCAAAATGGACACCCCAAGTTCCCTAGACTTTGGCGGCTCTTCGTGGCCCCACGACATGGAAATCCGAAGTTCCACAGACTCTCGGGCGATTCAGGGTGTGCCGCGACATAGAAACAGCGAGTTCCCCAGACTTGGGCAGCGGTTTCTAAACACGCCAAGTTCCTGAGACTTACGAGCTGGTTTGCATCGTCATGGAAACCCCAAGTTCCCCGCATTTCCCTCGTGCCGTAAAATGCGGAAACCCATGGTTCCATAAAAGGGCGAGACATGGAAACCCCAAGCTTCCCAGGCTTGGGCGCCAGGGCACGACATGGAAAACCCCGAGTCTTCGCAGGCTTGGGCGCCGCCGGCTTCGGTCGTGGCGCGACATGGAAACCCCAAGTTTCCCCAGGACTGGGCGCCAGGGCGTGACTTGGAAACCCACAGTTTCCGCAGGCTTGGGCGCTGGGGCGTGACTTGGAAACCTCCAGTTTCCACAGGCTTGGGCGTCGGGGCGTGACTTGGAAACCCCCAGTTTCCGCAGGCTTGGGCGCCGCCGATTTCGGTCGTGGCGTGACTCGGAAACCCCAAGTTTCCCCAGGCTTGGGCGCCGCTAGTTTCGGTCGGGGAGCGACATGGAAACCCCAAGTTTCGCCCGGCTTGGGCGCCGGGGCGCGACTCAAAAACCCCAAGTTTCCCCAGGCTTGGGCGCGACTTGTAAACCCCAAAAAATTTTGGGCTGGGCGGAAACCCCAATTTTTTTCTACGCCGGGCGGAACCCCCAAATTTTTGGCGCGACATGGAAGCCCCGAGTTTTAGGAGCCCGGTGGAAACCCCAAATTTTATGCACCGGGTGGAAACCCCAAATTTTTGGCACGACATGGAAGCCCCGAATTTTAGGAGCCTGGTGGAAACCCCAAATTTTAGGCGCCGGCTGGAAACCCCAAATTTTTTGCGCGACATGGAAGCCCCAAATTTTAAGAGCCCAGCGGAAACCCAAAATTTTCGGCGCCGGTGGAAACCCCAAATTTTCGACGCCGGGGCACGGCATTGAAACCTCAGTTTTCTTGGGCTTCGGTGCCCTTTCCGTCGCGGCGTGGAAACCCCAAATTTTTGGCGTCGGGGCACGGCATGGAAACCCCAGTTTTCCTCGGTTTTGGGGCCCTTTTCGTCGCGGTGTGGAAACCCCAAATTTTCGGCACCGGGGCGCGGCATGGAAACCCCAGTTTTCCTGGGCTTCAGCGCCCTTTCCGTTGCGGCGTGGAAAACCCAAATTTTCGGCGCCGGGGTGCAGCATGGAAACCCCAAATTTCCCGCCCCCAAGCAATGGAAAATTGTCATTTGGAGGAAGAGGCAGAGGCGTGAGAGGGTTGCCCGGATTTTGTTTGTGACAAGAGCGAAGCTCTGAATCGAGGCGACCAAGGGCTGAATCTCAGTGGATCGTGGCAGCAAGGCCACTTTGCCACTTACAATACCCCGTCGCGTATTTAAGTCGTCTGCAAAGGATTCTTCTCAACGACCGTTTGGAATTGAACTTCAAAGCTGCCCCAACCGAGATGCTTCACGACCGCGGTTTGCAAATGACACGGGCCCCTGGGGGTGACAAAGAGACGCCCCTACTGCGGGTTGAGATACAGTCGAAGAGTGACATGCACCGCTTCTAGCGTGGATTCTGACTTAGAGGCGTTCAGTCATAATCTGACACACGGTAGCTTCGCGCCACTGGCTTTTCAACCAAGCGCGATGACCAATTGTGTGAATCAACGGTTCCTCTCGTACTAAGTTAAATTACTATTGCGGTGCGGTTCACCAGTAGGGTAAAACTAACCTATCTCATGACGGTCTAAACCCAGCTCATGTTCCCTATTGGTGGGTGAACAATCCAACACTTGGTGAATTCTGCTTCACAATGATAGGAAGAGCCGACATCGAAGGATCAAAAAGCAACGTCGCTATGAATGCTTGGCTGCCACAAGCCAGTTATCCCTGTGGTAACTTTTCTGACACCTCTAGCTTCAAATTCTGAAAATCTAAAGGATCGATAGGCCACGCTTTCACGGTTTGTATTCGTATTGAAAATCAAAATCAAATGAGCTTTTACCCTTTTGTTCCACACGAGATTTCTTTTCTCGTTGAGCTCATCTTAGGACACCTGCGTTATCTTTTAACAGATGTGCCACCCCAGCCAAACTCCCCACCTGACAATGTCTTCCCCCCGGATCGACCCGCCGAAACGTGCCTTAAGGCCAAAAACAGGGGCAGTGCCCCATCTCCGCCCCACGGAATAAGTAAAATAACGTTAAAAGTAGTGGTATTTCACTTGCGCCGAAAACGGCTCCCACTTATTCTACACCTCTCAAGTCATTTCACAAAGTTGAACTAGAGTCAAGCTCAACAGGGTCTTCTTTCCCCACTGATTCTGCCAAGCCCGTTCCCTTGGCTCTGGTTTCGCTAGATAGTAGATAGGGACAGTGGGAATCTCATTAATCCATTCATGCACGTCACTAATTAGATGACGAGGCATTTGGCTACCTTAAGAGAGTCATAGTTACTACCACCGTTTACCCGCGCTTGCTTGAATTTCTTCACTTTGACATTCAGAGTACTAGGCAGAAATCACATTGCATCAGCATCCGCAGGGAACATCGCAATGCTTTGTTTTAATTAAACAGTCGGATTCCCCTTGTCTGTACCAGTTCTGAGTCGACTGTTCGACGCCTAGGGAAAAGCCCCCGACAGGGGGCATTCTACGCCCGTAGCCCAATCGGCACGCGACTGCCCGCCCTCACTGCGAGAGCAGCTCGGGCAGACTATCGACAGCCCACGAGTTGAGGGCACAGACCCCTAGGCCCAACCCTCAGAGCCAATCCTCTTCCCGAAGTTATGGATCCGTTTTGCCGACTTCCCTTACCTACATTGTTCTATTGACCAGAGGTTGTTCATCTTGGAGACCTGATGCGGTTATGAGTACAACCGGGCATGAACGGTACTCGGTCCTCCAGATTTTCAAGGGCCTCCAAGGGCGCACCAGACACCGCAAGACGTGCGGTGCTCTTCCAGCTGCTAGACCCTATCTCCAGGTGAACCAATTCCAGGATGGGCAAGCTATTAAAAAGAAAAGATAACTCTTCCCGGGCCCCCGACGACGTCTCCAGATTTCCTAACGTGCCGTCCGCCGCCATGTCCCGGTTCGGGAATATTAACCCGATTCCCTTTCGATGCTCGTGCAGAGTGCACCCTTGATACAAGGCTTCCCCATCTCTTAGGATCGACTAACCCATGTCCAAGTGCTGTTCACATGGAACCTTTCCCCACTTCAGTCTTAAAAGTTCTCATTCAAATATTTGCTACTACAACCAAGATCTGCACCGGGGGCTGATCCACCCAAGCTTACGCCTGAGGTTTCTCAACGACCCCCGTGTCCTCCTACTCATTGGAGCTAGGCAATTGCTCCGACGGTCGAGTATAGGTTGCGCGCTTCAGCGCCATCCATTTTCGGGGCTAGTTGATTCGGCAGGTGAGTTGTTACACACTCCTTAGCGTATTTCAACTTCCATGACCACCGTCCTGTTGTCCTAATCAACCAACACCCTTTGTGGGATCTAGGATAGCACGCAATTCAGCACCGTAAATCGACGTTCGTTTCATCCCACATCGCCAGTTCTGCTTACCAAAAATGGCCCACTTGGAGCTCTTAATTCCACGGCGCGGCTCAATGGAGCAACCGCACCCTCTTACCTATTTAAAGTTTGAGAATAGGTCGAGGGCGTTACGCCCCCGATGCCTCTAATCATTTGCTTTAGCCGATAAAATTCGTGCGTGAGCTCCAGCTATCCTGAGGGAAACTTCGAAGGAAACCAGCTACTAGATGGTTCGATTAGTCTTTCGCCCCTATACCCAAGTGAGAAGAATGATTTGCACGTCAGTATCGCTACGAGCCTCCACCAGAGTTTCCTCTAGCTTCGCCCTGCTCAGGCATAGTTCACCATCTTTCGGGTCCCAACAGGTGTGCTCGTACTCGAACCCTTTGCATAAGCTCAAGGTCGGTCGACGATGCACCCCCCCAGAGAGGGGATCTCGCCCGTCAGCTTCCTTGCACCTCGCAGGTTTTCAAACCTGCCGACTCGCACACATTTTAGACTCCTTGGTTCGTGTTTCAAGACGGGTCGAATGGAAAGCCCGCCAACCAACACCACGAGCGCGCAGGTGCACACGGCCCGCCACAAGGGCACATGCTTCGTTCCTTGACCACTGCAGCGGCAAACCGACAGGCAGTAATCCACCCGCACTTGTGACGATGTAGCAGCCCGTGTTGGTTTGTACCTCAAGTCGAGCGGCAGACCAGCCTGAGCCATTCCGCATCCGACCAAGACGCATCGACAGCCTCCATCTGCTTCCCTCCTAGCAATTTCAAGCACTCTTTAACTCTCTTTTCAAAGTCCTTTTCATCTTTCTCTCGCGGTACTTGTTCGCTATAGGTCTCTCGCCCGTATTTAGCCTTGGACGGAATTTACCACCCAATTAGGGTTGCATTCCCAAACAAACCGACTCGCCGACATGCCTCGTGATGTGGCAGGGTCTCGGGCCGATGGGGCTGTCACCCTCTCAGGCGCCCCCTTCCAAGGGACTTGGCCCAGGTCCACCGCTGAGGATGCTTCTACAGAATACAATTCAGGCATCGCCGCCGCCCGATTTTCATGATGGGCTCTTCCCGGTTCGCTCGCCGCTACTAGGGGAATCCTTGTAAGTTTCTTTTCCTCCGCTTAATTATATGCTTAAACTCAGCTGGTGTTCTCGCCTGAGCTGGGGTCGCAAAGTTGGAGCTAAATCCGCCCTACCCCATGGGAGGACAAGAGAGAGCAAAGCAAGTTCGAGCGATGCCACACAAAGCCCGCATCGGCTAATGCCGACTGCCCATCCAAGGGGACAAGATCACCGCTCGCCGACGCACGCCACGAAACATCGCTTGAGGTATTTCATCAGACTGCACCGCATGAGGCACGGACAACCAGCTCCGCTGCTCCCTAGCATATTGCAGGGAGCGCGTTTGAATGGGATGCGACGCCCAGACAGACGTGACCTCGACCGAGGCCTCAGGCGCAAATTGCGTTCAAAAACTCGATGATTCATGGGATTCTGCAATTTACACTAAGTATCGCATTTCGCTACATTCTTCATCGTAACAAGAGCCGAGATATCTGTTGCTGAGAGTCGTTTCCACGTGTATTACCGAAAAATTGGCCACAAAACTGAATAGGGGCACCCCCCACAACAAATGTAAGGCCAAGGGGCAAAAGGAGGAAAAACGCATGAGAGAAAGAGAAACAAAGGTGTCTAACCCCCTCACAGGGGGAGGCTCGAACAGAGGACAATCTCCCCCAGCCCCACGCCCTCGCAAAAAGGGGGGAAATGCGTGGAACAACGATCAAGAAGGACTATGGTGGCCACCCCGGGAGCTCGCACTGCTTTTAACCCTTCCCCGACACCAGCCCACAACGATTCCCCATTTTCTCCGTAGAGTTAGGGACCAAAAGGAAGAAAAGGGTAGAAAACAAAGCAAAAACAAGGCACAAGCCTCCCAAAGCCCTGTGCCTTTGGGAACTGAAGGGGGGAACTGAAGGGGACGATGATCAAGAAGGACTAGGGTGGCCAGCCTTGGAACTCGCACTGCATTTCGTCCTTCTGGAACACCAACCCACAACAATCCCACCTTTTCTCCGTAACGCTAGGGGCCACGAGGAAGAAGGGAAGAAAACAACAAGAGAGAAAGGGATATATCAACCGTGGCTACCGGCTCACAAGGGGAGGCTTCAAATAGAGAACAAGCTTCCCCAACCCCGTGCCTTCGCAAAAAGGGGGGAACTGCAGGGGACGGTGATTGAGAAGGACTAGGGTGGCCACCCTAGGAACTCACACTATTTTTCGTCCTTCCCGAACACCAATCCACAACAATCCCACCTTTTCTCCGTAAAGCTAGGGGCCGAAAGGAAGGAGGGAAGAAAACAACATGAAAGAAAGAGAGATATCAAATGCGTCCACCGGCTCATAGGGGGAGGCTCAAATAGAGAACAAGCTTCCTGACCCTCGTGCCTTCACAAAACGGGGGGGGAACTACAGGGGACAGAGATCGAGAAGGACTAGGGTGGCCACCCTCGGAACTCACACTGCTTTTCGTCATTCCTAAACACTAATCCACAACAATCCCACCTTTTCTCCGTAAAGCAAAGGGGCCAAAATCAAGAAGGGAAGAAAACAAAAGGAAAGTAAGAGATATCAAACGTGGCTACTGGCTCACAAGGGGAAGCTCAAACAGAGAACAAGCTTCCCAAACCCCGCGCCTTCGGAAAAACGGGGGAACTGTAGGGGACGGCGATCGAGAAGGACTAGGATGGCCACCCTGGGAACTCGCACTACTTTTTGTCCTTCCCAAACACCAATCCACAACAATCCCACCTCTCCTCCGTAAAGCTAGGGGCAAAAGGAAGAAGGGAAGAAAACAATACCAAAGAAACAAAGATCCCAAGAAAAGAGAGAAGATCAACAGCATGCCGAGTAGATGTCCGCTAACCAAAAATAAGTCAAACAAGGCACCCAATCAAAAAATCGTCCCACCTCTTCACACCCTCCCACATGCATTCAGCACAACACCCTTTCCAGCTTTACAACATAGCAAACAACCAAAAAAATAAATCACAACCTAAACTATCCAATAGAAAAGACAAGGGCCACGATGAGACCAGTGTCTGGAGCACGTCACTGAGAGGCACACAGCCCCCCAACCCAGTGGCACAAGGCTTCAAACGACAAATAGACCGCTGCCAATAACAGAAACCCACCCCGCTCTTGCACCCCTTTGTGTACAAAACACCCGACAACCTTTCCAGCGAGAGAGTCAACGGGGGTCAAATAATCAAACTCCAAAGAGGAGTTGTCACGGGCCGACGCTCAACACTGGAGAAAGCCGCGGGCCACAAATACATCGATGGTGCAAGGCCACTAGAGAGAGGGACGTTTGCAAAGCGCACACCACAAAACAAAGAAATGACGCAAGTCCCACAAAAAACCCACAATCCAAAGGGAGGAACAAAGACATGACCCGCTACTTCGTTTTCCCTCAGAAGGGGAGTGGGTCACGAGAGGACGAGGAATTCCCTCGACGGTAAAGGCACAAGATAAGATTTCCACCCGCATGCCTGTCGGCAGGGAAAATTGCGATCTCGATGGAGCTCAGACGGAGGGATGGGTTTTTCATTACCTCGACACCCAATCCTTTCGCGAGGGCATGTCGAAGGAACGGTCGGGAGGGACTAGGGTGGCCAGCCCAACGGGTTGAACCGCTCTTCATCCATCCCATACTTGACCGCACCCCGACAATCTCGCCTCACGGAAGGTTTGAGCTACCAGGCATGCGCGCAACCACTCCCTCGACCCAACCACCAGCGAAAAAGCTCACCCAAGCAACACATCAACCACCGCCGCCTTTTCGAGAGAACGAACTATGGAATCCAACACCCTTGGCCCATGCCTTCCAACGAACAAAAGATCGAGCACCGCCGCTATGAATGAGTCCAAATTTATCCATCGTATTTACCGAGCACCTCAACTCTGCAGCAACCATGCCCGGCCGAACAGATCATCGGAAGGGCTCCCAAGAAACAAGCTTCCGGACCCCCTGCAAAAACACATTGGGGGGAAGAAAAACAAAGGATGGGTGGGACAAGCACAAGCATGGCTTGCAAGCACACACGAAAAAACAAGCGTAGTTACCTCGAGACAAGAAACCAACAATGTTCCCACCAAACACCAAACCCGCTCCCCTAGAGATGCACCACAAAGTCCCACATTGCAATCAAAACCCAACCAACCCGAACCAAAAAAGAAAACCCCTGCTATCAATGATCCTACCGTAGGTTCACCTACGGTAACATTGTTACGACTTCTCCTTCCTCTAAATGATAAGGTTCAATGAACTTCTCATGACATCGACAGTGGCAAACCACCATCGTTGACGCAATCCGAACACTTCACCGGATCATTCAATCGGTAGGAGTGACGGGCGGTGTGTACAATGGGCAGGGACATAGTCAACACGAGTTGATGCCACGCGCTTACTAGGAATTCCTCGTTGAAGACCAATAATTGCAATGGTCTATCCCCATCATGATGCAATTTGAGAAGATTTCCCGATCCTCTCGAAGCAGGAATAAAAACTCGTTGGCTGCATCAGTGTAGCGCGCGTGTGTCCCAGAACATCTAAGGGCATCACAGACCTGTTATTGCCTCAAACTTCCATGGCCTAAACGGCCATAGTCCCTCTAAGAAGCTGGCCACGAAGGGGAACCTCCGCATAGCTATTTAGTAGGCTGAGGTCTCATTCGTTATCGGAATTAACCAGACAAATCGCTCCACCAACTAAGAACGGCCAGGCACCACCACCCATAGAATCAAGAAAGAACTCTCAATCTGTCAATCCTTACTATGTCTGGACCTGGTAAGTTTCCTTGTGTTGAGTCAAATTAAGCCGGCTCCACTCCTGGTGGTGCCCTTCCATCAATTCCTTTAATTTTCAGCCTTGCGACCATACTTTCCCCTGAACCCAAACACTCTGATTTCTCAGAAGGTGATGGCAGAGTCCTTAGAGCAACATCCGCCGATCCTTGGTCTGCATCGTTTATGGTTGAGACTAGGAAGGTATCTGATCGTCTTCGAGCCCCCAACTTTCGTTCTTGATTAATGAAAACATCCTTGGCAAATGCTTTCGCAGTGGTCTGTCTTTCATAAATCCAAGAATTTCACCTCTAACAATGAAATACGAATGCCCCCGACAGTCCCTATTAATCATTACTCCGGTCCCGAAGGCCAACACAATAGGACCAGACTCCTATCACGTTATTCCATGATAATGTATTCAGAGCATAAGCTTGCTTTGAGCACTCTAATTTTTTCAAAGTAACAACGCCGGAACCATGACCCAGCCAATTAAGGCCAGGAGCACGCCACCGACAAAAGGGACGGAGGGCAGGTGCACACCGAGTAGGCGGACCGACCCTTACGACCCAAGATCCAACTACGAGCTTTTTAACTGCAACAACTTAAATATACGCTATTGGAGCTGGAATTACCACGGCTGCTGGCACTAGACTTGCCCTCTAATGGATCCTCGTTAAGGGATTTAGATTGTACTCATTCCAATTACCAGACTCGATGAGCCCAGTATTGTTATTTATTGTCACTACCTCGCCATGCCAAGATTGGGTAATTTGCGTGCATGCTGCCTTCCTTGGATGTGGTAGCCGTTTCTCAGGCTCCCTCTCCGGAATCGAACCCTAATTCTCCGTCACCTGTCACCACTATGGTAGGCCTCTAGAGTCTATCCTACCATCAAAAGTTGATAGGGCAGAAATTTGAATGAAGCATCGTCAGCACAAGGGTTGTGCGATCCATCGAGTTATCATGATTTACCGGAGAAGTGGGCAAGCCAGCGGCGGCCTTTTATCTAAAAAATGCATCCCTTCCAAAGAGTCGGGACTTGGTGCACGTATTAGCTCTAGAATTACTACGGTTATCCGAGTAGTATGGTACCATCAAAAAAACTATAACTGATTTAATGAGCCATCCGCAGTTTCACAGTCTGAATTAGTTCATACTTAGACATGCATGGCTTAATCTTTGAGACAAGCATATGACTACTGGCAGGATCAACCAGGTAGCACCCTCCTGCTTCAAAGGGCATTCCGGGCGCTCTCTTACTGAGAGCCAGCCTGAACACCCATCAAGTCAAAGAGATGTCAAAATATCATGTAAAACGTTTATGCCTTGCACCTCTTGCATCCCAAGAAGGAAACACACGCAAAATGTCAAGGACATGGCGAACAAATGGGTAGACCTGCCGAGCCACAACGCACCAAGGCCACTTCGGAGTTTGCAGCCACGGCCCAACCAAAAAGAAAACGAGCGATCACTCACCGACTCCCTTAGAAATGCCTCCAAAGGCCTCCACACCCCGCACTGAGGGCACCTAGGAGTCCACCCAGACAACAGCAACGATGGACCTCGATCACTCGATCGCCTACGGCAGCCTCGATGCAAAGGAAACAAATGGAGAATGACCAACCACGCAACCTCTATATTACAAATGAGCCACAACCCTCCCCGCCCCCACACCGAGGCCACCTAGGAATCCACCTGGATAGCAGCAACGATGGACCTCGATCTCCCGACCCCCTGCGGCAGCCTCGATGTGAAGGAAAAGGAAGGAAATAAAAAGAGGACGACCGACCGCACAAATCCTATCATAGAGAGGCCATACAAACCTCCCTGCCCGCACCGATGCCACCTAGGAGTCCACCCGGATAGCAGCAATAGTGGACCTCGATCGAATGATCGCCTGCAGCAGCCTCGACATAAAGGCAAGGGAAGGAAATCATACAAGACAAACCGAGCCTGCAACCTCCCTTAGAAATGCCCCCCAACCCACCCCTCCCCTCCTCGCACAGGGGCCACCTAGGAGTCCACCCGGACAGCAGCAACGATGGACTTCGATCGCATGATCGCCTGCGGCAGCCTCAATCCAGAGAGGAAACGGAAGGAAATAAAACAAGACCAACCGAGCCCACAACCTCTCTCAGAAATGCCCCCCGACCCTCCATTCCATGCACCGAGGCCACCTAGGAGTCCACCCGCGACAGCAGCAATGGTGGACCTCGATCACTTGACCGCCTACGGCAACCACGATGCGAAGGCAAAGGAAGGAAGTAAATGCAAATCAAGAGGGTCGCTACACAATACAAGAACACATATCCGAACAGGAGGAGGAGGGATCGGGCAGCTCCACACCCCACGCACCCTACGTACAGGCAGCCTAGTAGATTTCCCAAAGCTTTACCGACCAGACGATGAATAATTTTCCCCTATGGCCACCTCCATGCAAAGGAGGGAGGTCGAAGCGTTCCACCTAGAAATCCTTCTTCCAGATAGCCCCCACCATCGATGACTATTGTAGCAAGCCTCCTCCCCATTGGACCACGAGCGCATACACAATTGAAACAACAAGTGCCCCCCAACCCTCCTCGCAAAGAGGCCACCTAGGAGTCCACCCGAATAGCAACAACGATGGACCTCGATTGCATGATCGCCTGTGGCAGGCTCAATGCAAAGGAAACGGAAGGAAACAAAACAACAAGACCAACCGAGCCCACAACCTCTCTTAGAAATTCCCCTCGACCCTCCATGCCACGCACCGAGGCCACCTAGGAGTCCACCCGTGCCAGCAGAAACGGTGGAACTCGATCACTTGACTACCTGTGGCAACCACGATGCGAAGGAAAAGGAAGGAAGTAAATGCAAATCAAGAGGGTCACTACACAATACAAGAACACATAACCGAACAGGAGGAGGGATCGGGCAGCTCCGCACCCCATGCACCCTACGTACAGGCAACCTAGGAGATTTCCCATAGCTTTATCGACCAGACGATGAATAATTTTCCCCTACGGCCACCTCCACGCAAAGGAGGGAGGTCAAAGCATTCCACCTCGAAATCCTTCTTCCAAATAGCCCCCACCATCGATGTAGCAAGCCTCCTCCCCGTTGGACCACGAGCGCAGACACAATTGAAATAACAAGTGCCCCCCAACCCTCCCCGCAGAGAGGCAACCTAGGAGTCCACCCGGACAGCAGAAATGATGGACCTTGATCGCATGATCACCTGCGGCAACCTCAATGCAAAGGAAACAGAAGGAAACAAAACAACAAGACCAAACGAGCCCACAACCTCTCTTAGAAATGTGCCCCCCGACCCTCCACTCCACGCACCGAGGCCACCTAGGAGTCCACCCGCGACAGCAAAAATGGTGGACCTCGATCACTTGACCTCCTGTGGCAACCACGATGCGAAGGCAAAGGAAGGAAGTAAATGCAAATCAAGAAGCTCGCTACACAATACAAGAACATATCCAAACAGGAGGAGGGATCGGGCAGCCCCGCACCCCCTGCACCCTACGTACAAGCAACCTAGGAGATTTCCCACAGCTTTACCGACTGGAAAATGAATACTTTTCCCCTACGGCCACCTCCACGCAAAGGTGGGAGGTCGAAGCATTCCACCTCAAAATCCTTCTTCCAGATAGCCCCCACCATCGACATAGCAAGCCTCCTCCCCATTGGACCAGGAGCACATACACAATTCAAACAACAAATGCCCATAAACGTTGTGACTTAACATTTCCAACCGCAAAAGCCTGCCACGCACGCAAGATGCAAGGGAAAATCCGACCCCTAGATCAAACATATGGGCCAACACATCTATCAAAACCTCAGAGCCAACGCAACCACGAACAATGTGCACTTTGAAAGGAATGCCAACCCTTGACTTTACAACAAGGAGAACAACGCCTCACATAGCCCGACGGAAAAAGCAAGCAAGAGGGAGGGTAGGTGGTTTACAACCAAAACCCTTCCACTTCCCTCTTAAATGTATGCATCTCAACCGACAATGCCAACACGGAAAGAGTACAAGCACAAGACACCGGCACCATAAACAACCGAACAATGAAGAGGCTAGCCATCACAAGGAGCCACACCACAACAACCCATACAACTCCCAAAACTTGGAGCAGAAGGGGAATTGTTCACATATGCCTCCCGGGACAAGCATGGCCAACATTACCGCTCATGTGCTACCGAGTGGGTATGGAGAGAAGATGAAAATCGGACACCCTACAAATGACCCAAGGCCATTCTTGAGGCAAACCCGAAAAACCAACTCAATTTCCAACCCACCTTTCACACGAAAAGCAAAACCCTCCACACCAAATAGGGAGGAGGTGAACAATATAACGAGGAGACAATTTTAATGGAGCCACAAATGGCTGCCCAGCCCAATCAAAATTCTCTATTCACAACAACCGAGGGGCACGATAGCGACATACGCAATGACAGAGTTTTGGGGCTTCCATCTGGGACCGCAAAAACGAAGGCTCAAAGGAGCGCGGAGGAAACTATAAACATTCTTATCGTTGGGATGGGAAAGAGGGATGGGGATGAGCATTTCCCACATTACCGCTCATGTGCTACCAAGCGGGGATGGAGAGAAGACGAAAATCGGCCACCCTACAAATGACCCAAGGCCATCGTTCGAGCAAACCTGACAAAGCAACTCGATTACCAACCCAGCTTTCACACGGAAAGAAAACCTGTCACCTGTATCTTCTGGAGGGGCACGAGGGGGACCAGGACGAGCCAAGGAGCCACACCACAACAACCCATACAACACCAAGAACTTAGAGAGCAGAAGGGGAATTTTTCACGTATGCCTCCCGGGACGAGCATGGCCAACATTACCGCTCATGCGCTACCGAGTGGGGATGGAGAGATTATGAAAATCGGACACCCTAAAAATGACCCAAGGCCATCCTTCAGGCAAACCCAAAAACACAACTCGATTACCAACCCACCTTTCACACGGAAAGAAAACCTGTCGCTGGTATCATCTGGAGGGGCACAAGGGGACCAAGACAAACCAGGGAGCAAAACCACAACAACCCCTACAGCTCCAAGAACTTAGAGAGCAATTGTCCACATATGCCTCCCGGGACGAGCATGGACAACAATACTGCTCAAGCGCTACCGAGTGGGGATGGAGAGAAGATGAAAATCGGCCACCCTACAAATGACCCAAGGCCATCATTCAGGCAAACGCGAAAACACAACTCGATTACCAACCCACCTTTCAGACGAAAAGAAAACCTGTCGCTGGTATCATCTGGAGGGGCACGAGGGGGACCAGGACGAGCCAGGGAGCCACACCACAACACAACAACCCATACAGCTCCAAGGACTTGGAGAGCGGAAGGGGAATTGTTCACATATGCCTCCCAGGATGAGCATGGCCAACATTAGCGCTCATACGCTACCGAGTGGGGATGGAGAGAAGATGAAAATCGGCCGCCCTACAAACGCCCCAAGGCCATCATTCAGGCAAATGCAAAAACACAACTCGATTACCAACCCACCTTTCACACGGAAAGAAAACCTGTCACTGGTATCATCTGGAGGGGTGCTCGAGGACCAGGATGAGCCAGGGAGCCACACCACAACAGCCCATACAGCTCCAATAACTTGGAGAGTGGAAGGGAGTTGTTCACATATGCCTCCGAGGCCGAGCCTAGCCAACATTACCGCTCATGCGCTATCGAGTGGGGATGGAGAGAAGATGAAAATCGGCCACCCTACAAATGACACAAGGCCATCGTTCAGGCAAACCCAAAAACATAACTCGATTACCAACCCACCTTTCACACGGAAAGAAAACCTATCCCTGGTATCATTTGGAGGGGCACGCGGGGACCAGGATGAGCCAAGGAGCCACACCACAACAGCCCATACAGCTCCAAGAACTTGCAGAGTGGAAGGGGAATTGTTCACATATGCCTCCCAAGACGAGCATGGCCAACATTAGCGCTCATGCGCTACCGAGTGGGGATGGAGAGAAGATGAAAATCGGCACCCTACAAATGACCCAAGGCCATCATTCAGGCAAACCCGAAAACACAACTCGATTACCAACCCACCTTTCACACGGAAAGAAAACCTGTCACTGGTATCATCTGGAGGGGCACTCGGGGACCAGGACGAGCCAGAGAGCCACACCACAACAGCCCATACAACTCCAACAACTTGGAGAGCGGAAGGGGAATTGTTCACATATGCCTCCCAGGATGAGCATGGCCAACATTACTGCTCTTACGCTACCGAGTGGGGATGGAGAGAAGATGAAAATCGGCAGCCCTACAAATGACCCAAGGCCATCGTTCAGGCAAACCCGAAAACACAACTCGATTACCAACACACCTTTCACACGAAAAGAAAACATGTCGTTGGTATCATCTGGAGGGGCACGCGGGGACTAGGATGAGCCAGGGAGCCACACCACAACAGCCCATACAGCTCCAAGAACTTGGAGAGCAGAAGGGGAATTGTTCACATATGCCTCCCAAGATGAGCGTGGCCAACATTACCGCTCATGCGCTACCGAGTGGGGATGGAGAGAAAAACCCTACAAATGACCCAAGGCCATCCTTCGGGCACACGTGAAAACACAACTCGATTACCAACCCACCTTTCACACGGAAAGAAAACCTGTCGCTGGTATCATCTGGAGGGGCGCAAGGGGGACCAGGACGAGCAAGGGAGCCACACCACAACAGCCCATACAACTCCAAGAACTTGGAAAGCAGAAGGGGAATTGTTCACATATTCCTCCCGGGACGAGCATGGGAAACATTACCGCTCATGCGCTACCGAGTGGGGATGGAGAGAAGATGAAAATCGGCCACCCTACAAATGACCCAAGGCCATCGTTCAGGCAAACGAGAAAGCACAACTCAATTACCAACCCACCTTTCACATGGAAACAAAACCTGTCGCTGGTATCATCTAGAGGGGCGCGAGGGGGACCAGGATGAGCAAAGGAGCCACACCACAACAGCCCATACAGCTCCAAGAACTTGGAAAGCAGAAGGGGAATTGTTCACATATGCCTCCCAAGACGAGCATGGGCAACATTACCGCTCATGCGCTACCGAGTCGGGATGGAGAGAAGATGAAAATCGGCCACCCTACAAACGACCCAAGGCCATCGTTGAGGCAAACGCGAAAACACAACTCAATTACCAACCCGCCTTTCACACAGAAAGAAAACATGTCGATGGTATCATCTAGAGGGGCGCAAGGGTGACCAGGACGTGCAGGGGAGCCACAACACAACAACCCATTAAGCTCCAAGAACATGGAAAGTAAAAGGGGAATTGTTCACATATGCCTCCTTAGACGAGCATGGCCAACATTACCGCTCATGCGCTACCGAGTGGGGATGGAGAGAAGATGAAAATAGACAACCCTACAAATGATCCAAGGCCATCTTTCAGGCAAACACGAAAACACAACTCAATTACCAACCCACCTTTCACACGGAAACAAAACCTGTCGCTTAGATCATCTAGAATTTGCATGGGCCCCCGCACGACAGCATACGAGCAGCACGAATATGAACAAAGCCAACCTCGGGTCACAACTTAGCATTTTTTATACAGGCTCGTTTGCCCGTGCGCGCCCTCGCCCGAACGAATTTGCATGGGCGCCCGCACGACCGAAACAAAGCGACAAGCGAGAGCCAGGCAAACGAGCTGCACGAACGAGCACAAAGCCAACCTCAGGTCACAACTTAGCATTTTTTGATACGGGCTCGTTCGCCCGGGCGCGCCCTCACCCGAACGACCCGCCCGAACGAGTTCACATGGACGCCCTCAAACGACCCACCCGAACGATTTTGCATGGGCACTCCAACGACCAAAATGAAGCAACAAGGGAGAGCCGTGCAAACGAGCTGCACGAACGTGCACAAAGCCAACCTCGGGTCACAACTTAGAATTTTTGACATGGGCATGTTCACCCGAGCTCGCCCTCGCCTGAACGACCCACCCGAACGAGTTCACACGCACGCCCTCAAACGACCCGCCCGAACGACCGAAACGAACTGACAAGGGAGAGTCGGGCAAATGAGCTACACGAACGTGCACAAAGACAACCTCGGGTCACAACTTAGCATTTTTGATACGGGCTCGTTCGCACGGGCGTGCCCACGCCCGAACGACCCGCTCGAACGAGTTCACACGGGCACCCTCAAACGACCCGCCTGAACGACCAGCCCGAACGAGTTCACACAGACGCCCTAAACGACCCGCCCGAACAAGTTCACACAGGCGCCCTCAAATGACCCGCCCGAATGACTCACCCAAACGAGTTCACAAGGGCGCCCTCAAATGACCCACCCGAACGATTTTGCATGGGTGCCCGAACGACCGAAACGAAGCGACAAGGGAGAGCCGGGCAAACGAGCTACACGAATGTGCACAAAGCCAACCTCGGGTCACAACTTAGCATTTTTGATACGGGCTTGTTCGCCCGGGCGTGCCCTCGCCCGAACGACCCGCCCGAATGAGTTCACACGGGCGCCCTCAAACGACCCGCCCGAACGAGTTCACACGGGCGCACTAAAACGACCCGCTCGAACGACCGAAACGAACCGACAAGGGAGAGCTGGGCAAACGAGCTGCACGAACGTGCACAAAGCCAACCTCGGATCACAGCTTAGCATTTTTGATACGGGCTTGTTCGCTCGGGCGTGCCCTCGCCTGAACGACCAGCCCGAATGAGTTCACACGGGCGCCCTCAAACAACCCGCCCGAATGAGTTCACACGGGCGCCCTAAAACGACCTGCCCAAACGACCGAAACGAACCGACAAGGGAGAGCTGGGCAAACGAGCTGCACGAACGTGCAAAAAGCCAACCTCAGGTCACGACTTAGCATTTTTGATACGGGCTCATTCACCCGGGTGCGCCCTCGCCCGAACGACCCGCACGAACAAGTTCACACGGGCGCCCTCAAACGACCCGCCCGAACGAGTTCACACGGGCACCTCAAACAACCCCCCCAAACGAGTTCACACAGGTGCCCTCAAACGACTTGCCCGAACGACCCGCCCGAACGAGTTCACACGGGCACCCTCAAACGACCCGCCCGGACGATTTTGCATGGGTGCCCGAACGACCGAAACGAAGCAACAAGGGAGATCCGGGCAAACGAGCTGCACGAACGTGCACAAAGCCAACCTCGGGTCACAACTTAGCATTTTTGATACGGGCTCGTTCGCCCGGGCGCGCCCTCGCCCGAACGACCCACCCGAACGAGTTCACACAGGCGCCCTCAAACGACCCACCCGAACGACCGAAATGAACCGACAAGGGAGAGCCGGGCAAACGAGCTGCACGAACGTGCACAAAGGCAACCTCGGGTCACAACTTAGCATTTTTTATACGGGCTCGTTTGCTTGAGCACGCTCTCGCCCGAACGACCCGCCCGAACGAGTTCACCCGGGCGCCCTCAAACGACCCGCCCGAACGACCGAAACGAACCAGCAAGGGAGAGCTGGGCAAACGAGCTACACGAACGTGCAGAAAGCCAACCTCGGGTCACAACTTAGCATTTTTGATACGGGCTCGTTTGCCCGGGCGCGCCCTCGCCCGAACGACCCACCCGAACGAGTTCACACGGGCGCCCTCAAACGACCCGCCCGAATGACCCGCCCAAACGAGTTCGCACGGGTACCTCAAACGACCTGCCCAAACGAGTTCACACGGGCGCCCTCAAACGACCTGCCTGAATGACCCGCCCGAATGAGTTCACACGAGCACCCTCAAATGACCCGCCCGAACGATTTTGCATGGGTGCTCGAATGACCGAAACGAAGCGACAAGGGAGAGCCGTGCAAATGAGCTGCACGAATGTGCACAAAGCCAACCTCGGGTCACAACTTAGCATTTTTTATACGGGCTCGTTCGCCCAGGCGTGCCCTCGCCCGAACGAGTTCACACGGGCGCCCTCAAACAACCCACCCGAACGAGTTCACACGGGCACCCTCAAACGACCCACCCGAACGAGTTCACACAGGCGCCCTCAAACGACCCACCCGAACGATTTTGCATGGGTGCCTGAACGACCGAAACGAAGCGACAAGGGAGAGTCGGGCAAATGAGCTGCACAAATGTGCACAAAGCCAACCTCGGGTCACAACTTAGCATTTTTGATACGGGCTCGTTCGCCCGGGCGTGCCCTAGCCTAAACGACCCGCCCGAACGAGTTCACACGGGCGCCCTCAAACGACCCACCCGAACGAGTTTGCACGGACGCCCTCGCCCGATCCGCCTGAACGGGTTTGCACGGACGCCCTCGCCCAACCTGCCCGAACAGATTTGCACGGACGCCCTTGCCCGAACGAGCCGCCCGAACGGGTTTGTGCAAACGCCCTCGCCTGACCCGCCCGAACATTTTTTCACGGACGACCTCGCCCGACCCGCCCGAACGAGTTTACACGGGCACCCTCAAACGACCCGCCTGAATGCGTTTACATGGCAAACGACCCTCCCGAACGAGTGTTTACACGACAAATGACATGCTCAAACAACTTTACATGGGTTCGACACACGCTAAAAACGAAGTCACAAGGGAGATTCGGGCAAACGGGCATCACGATCATGCACAAGGCCCACCCTGGGTGCCTTCACACGACACGACATGACATGACCTGACCCGTTTGCATGGGCACCCACACACGACACGTCCTGACCCGCCCGAACGAAATTTGGGGTTTCCATGGGCGCATGACCCGAACGAAATTTTGGGGTTTCCGTGGGCGCACGACCCGAACGAAGGCACGAGGGAGCATCAGGCAAACGGGCCACACGAACGTGCAGAAGACACACGGGCGGTCATGACTTAGTATTTTTGGCACGCCCACGTGTGCCCAGGCACCCACACACGGCACGACACGGCCCAGCTGGCCTTGTGCGAGCTGACCCGACACGGCCCGACCCGCCTTGTGCGAGCCGACCCGACCTGCCCGACCGCATTTGCGCGGGCACCCACACACGACACGACACGACCCGACCCGAACAAAATTTGGGGTTTCCATGGGTGCGCGACCCGAAGGAAGGCACTAGGCACCGTCGGGCAAACGGGCTGCAGGAACGTGTAGAAGGCACATGGGGGGTCATGACTTAGCATTTTTGGCACTGCCATGTGTGACGAGCACCCACGCACGACACGACCCGACACGCCCGAACGAAGGCACGACGGAGCATCGAGCAAACGGGTCGCGCGAACATGCAGGAGGCACACGGGTGGTCATGCCCTAACATTTTTTACATGGCCACATGTTCTTGAGCACCCACTCACGACACGGCATGACTCGACCCCTCTCGACTCGCTCGAACGCATTTGCACAGGCACCCACACATGACACGACTCGACCCGCCCGAATGGAATTTGGGGTTTCCATGTGTGCACGACCCGAACGAAATTTGGGGTTTCCATGGGTGCACGACCCGAACGAAGGCCCGAGGGAGCGTCAAGAAAATGGGCCACATGGATGTGCAGAAGACACATGGGCGGTGACGACTTAGAATTTTTGGCACGGCCACGTGTGCCGGGGCACCCACACACGGCACGACACAACCCGACCCGCCCTGGGCGAGCCAACCCGAATCGCCCGAACGAAATTTGGTGTTTCCATGGGTGCATGACCCGAACAAAGAAGGCACACGGGCGGTCATGACTTGGCATTTTCGGCACGCCCACGTGTGCCCGCGCACCCCCACACACGGCACGGCATGGGATGACCCGGCCCACCCGAAGGAAATTTGGGGTTTGAACGGGTGCACGACCCGAACGAAGGCACGAGGGTAGGAATATCTTTGACTCTAATACATAAATATACCTGGGGTAACATGTCCTTAATATCTTCAACATTTTCTTTTGACTCTTTATAATACTTTAACATGTGCTAGGCCTATTTCAATGAGCAAGAAACTCAATGACAAATATAATATCTATATATATATATATATATATATATATTTATTTATTTATTTATTTTCTTGAATAAATACAAATATCAAAAGTACGTTTATGAATACCGAACCCAATTACACTTTCTTCAACACCCCCTCTCAACTAGGGAGGTATTCATAAATCATTACAAGGTGTTTGGCTATTTTTCAATCTTGAATAATTCACATAAGAGAAACCGGATTGGCAACCCATCTGTTATAGCATCATATTAGCCAACATTGTTCATAGCAAGGCCTTGACTAACACCTTGGTCATTGTCTCTAAAGGTACATACCCACCCAGGTGTTCCCTGAGTATGACCTTCCAGGACAATTCTTGTCTTGGGTTCCCATCCCTCAAAGAATATTGCTCCTCTTACCTACTCTTGACTTGGGTGCCCTACACATCCTCAAAGAGCATCATATGCCAAATGATTGCCCAATCCTCCCGTTATTTCTTGCCAAGTGAAGACAAGAATGTTGTGTCTATCTCTTCCCCTTGATTGGGGAAGACATGCCCAAGTTTCCTCTGACAAGGAACTTGCCCAAGCTCCTTTGTAGTTGGGAACTTGTTAGAACTCCCTCTTAGCTAGGGACTTGTCCATTCATCAACAACGTCTACTTCGTGGGTCCTTCAACCGCTTGATCTCCTTCTTTCCTTCGATGTCATGAAGTCTTTGTTTGAACTTCTTCTTGGCAGGGTACCGGCCATCGATCACTTTCCCCCCTAGTTTGTCATGTAATTGCTCCCTTCGTGGAAAGTGACCTTCTTGATATATATCAGGTCCTTTTTGTCATCTAGCTACTCCTTTGTCACCTTGTCTATCCTTCATAACACTTATCACATGGATGCTTAGTTGTAGTCGCTTGTTCCCGTACTTTGATTTAGTGGCCCTTCGTGATATTGCTCTTCATCATGACATATTTGTAGAGTGGAAATGGTTATCTGCACCTTACAATCTCCAAGGCCTTTATATGTGTCAAGGGTTATTTATCTTTTTCTTCCTTTGTCAGAGTTTCCGTGCCTTCTTTCGAGAGATGTTGAGGAATCTTGTCAAATAGTTATTCTTTGTGACCGCGATGTTCTTCATTTGCTTCTTATTGGATTGATTGGTCAACCACCTTATACTCCTTATGAGAGCACTTCTTCATGTTGACCTTTACTCCACTGTAGCACATGCCTCCGAGCATGTCGTTGGCGAAAGAGATCCTTTTATTCTTGATCGTGATTCTAGAACTTTTCCCATGACCCAATCAATATATATGATGACATGACTTAAACTTTGATGCATACATACCTCACCTTTATTATGCTTTTATCATCGCGACTTTATTTGATAGTTCTCCTCGATTGGTGTAGCCTTTCTTGCTTCATCTGCTCTTGCCTGTATATCATCCTCTCTTGAATCCCATAAATGGGACCCCCAATGAGACCTCTACCCCCTTTGAAAGAAGACTTTAAGCAAAGAGGTTGACTTAGTCATAGGAGGATCTTCCTTCTTTTGCTTCTTGTTGTCTTCTTTCACTTCTTGAGTTACATGAGCTTCTTCCCTTTTTCTCTTGTTTTTGTTGTCCTTCTTAAGTTTAGGACAATCCCTTTTGTAGCGTCCATACTCTTGGCATCCAAATCGTTGGACTTTGGACATGTAGTGGTCCCAACCAATTTGCTACTTTCCTTGCAAAAAGACACTGAGGTATACTCAGAATGGGACATATACTTACTTGATAGAGTTTGAGATGTAGTGAACTTGCTTTCTTCTTGATGGCTTGCCTTCCTTAGATCTTGATGTTGTTCAAGTTGCTTTCTTCAAATGGACTTGCTTGATGACTTGAGTCGTAGTGCCTTTCATTCTTCAAGATGGTGTAGCTTGATGTAGGTCCCTCTTTGATTTGTTCTTCTTGTAGGTTCCTTTATATAAGGCGTTTCTTCTTGCTTTTTAGTCTTCCATCATGAATGACAGATGGTAGACCTTCTTGTCCTTGATGTGATTGAGGCTTCTTGGCTTGACGCTTCAACCTTGTGGATGTTCTTGAGATTCCCTTTCCTTGATGTGTCACCTTAGCTCCGATACCGCGTTGAAGAATCTCGGGCAATGGGGTATAGCGGTATTCTTCTAGACTTGATAACAATTTGTGAAGCTCTTTTGCAATTTATCGTGTTATATTAATCTTCTTCTCTTCTTATTAATGCATGTGTGTTTGCTTTCATCAAACTGGTGCCAAAAACATAAGAACAAGAACACAAGATGTTGGCTCTCTGCCAGGGAAAAACCTCTCTCTCTCTCTCTCTCAGAGGAAAACCCTTTCGTAAATTTCTCTCATTGAAGCTTCTTATTGGTCATTGTGAAGCCCTAGACCCTTGACAATAATATCCCCCAAGCACAAGTCGAGTCCTTCCTCCTCTCTTTACTTTGTTTCTTCGGCGCTTCGTTCCCCGGCACTCTGTCCTTCTTTCAACTTTTGATAGTCCGTGGTGGACTAGCTCTAGAAGAGACTCCAACCTTTGATCCTTAGCGAGATCCTTTACCAATGAAGAAACCTTCATTCTGTTGACCAACCGAGCCTTTTTCTTGATGTGAGGTTGCAGGCTCGATGTACACCAAGTTTACTGCACATGGGGCGATTTCCATCGCGACAAGACATGGGAACCGAAAATTTCCCGCGCTTGGGATGCTTTCGACAAGGCGGGACATGGAATCCCCGGGTTCCCTGAAATTTGGCGACCTCTGTCGAGGAGGGACTGGTAGACCCCATGTCACGCTCCTATCCTAGTGGTAGTATTTCAACCATGCATAAGCGGGTGCGGCACCGCCGTACTTTTTATTTTTACCAATACTTGAGTACACGGTTTGCGCCTACTTCAACACTCGGTCAATTTTCCAATAAGTGTTCTTAACAATGCAGCGAAAATAACTTACCATAAATTTATCTTCTTCAATTATTCTTTCAACCTGTCGTGTCGTGTGGTCGTGCTGCACTGGCCCGCAGCCTACACGACACAACTCCACACCTGAACTGCGAACCTATCCGCCTGACTTTCCCTTCCACAGCGCCCAAACTCTGCCCGTCGGTGTAGTCCATATTGAGGGTGCACGGCCCGCATGCAGTGCGGCCTGCCTGCCTGGACGGTAACCCGCCCTGCTCTGCCTGTCCGCACTACCAAGCCCAACCTGCCCTATGTAATCTGCCTGCCGGTGCGGCCCTCTTACTCACGTCCTTCTCTTCCTTCCGTTTTCGCCCAACTCCTTCCTTTGCACTTGTTCTGCGATGTGGAAGTCTGAGCTTGATGTCCCTTCGTCGAACGCCATCCTGCTTACTTATACGCATCCTTTCGCCCAAGGGCCGTGTCTCTCGAGGATAACAAGGATCGGCTCCATCAACATGCATGCCCGGCTGACCTGCCACATAACCTCGACACGCCCCATTCCAATGAACCGCCGCATCCCTTCATGTGCACCATCGCACCCATGGGTCGACTCCAACACCTCGCCGATTACACCCGTCGCCACACGTCGCACACCTGCCCGCATCCTAACTCGTCCGCACATGGTCACCTCTTTCATCCGGGCACGCAACAAGGTTTGCCCGCGTGCCTTCCGTCGTTGGCTCGCCCATCGTGCAGGTATCAAGGGGCATGCGCCACGCCCAACACGGCGCGAGTTACATGGGAACCCCGCGTGTCATGCCCCCTGGCCTACAGTAGTCTTTCAGCCGTACTTGGTGAGGTGCGGCGCCACCGAACACTTTCTTTTCACCAATACTTATGTTCATGGACTACGCCCAACCATTAGTCTACTTAGTTTTTTTTTCGCAACCAAGTATTATTATGTTTCCTTTATACCAATGAACACCCATACACATTCATTATCATCAGCAATTATACATGAAGAACACAATTGCGCAGTATAAAGGGAGGGGCAACTCCCTAAACAATGAGTCTGCCCGAATACAATATATTATTCAACTCTACAATGTTTACGAGGCTTTACAAGTATACATGGGAAACACGAAGTTTCATACTTAGCCAATTTTACAAATAGGCAACACCTCCGTGTGCCAACCGAGTTCCCTGCCCGAGCTGGGCGGGCGCGCCCTCACACGAGCTGCCAACCGTACTCCTTGACCGAACCTCGTTTACCGCTGCACGACGGGTGGGCGACCTCACTCGAGTCACC
>CM062805.1:806208817-806211317 GCA_031772625.1 Pinus tabuliformis | reverse complement strand
GCGGCAGGGTCCCCGGCTGACGGGGCTATCATCCTCTCAGGCGTCCCCTTCCAAGGGACTTGGCCCAGGTCCGCCACTGAGGACACTTCTACAGACTAAAATTTAGGCAGCGCCGCCGCCCAATTTTCATGTTGGGCTCTTCCCGGTTCGCTCGCCGCTACTAGGGGAATCCTTGTAAGTTTCTTTTCCTCCGCTTAATTATATGATTAAACTTAGCAGGTGTTCTCGCGTGAGCTGTGGTCGCAAAGTTGGAGCTAAATCCACCCTACCCCATGGGAGGACAAGAGAGAGCAAAGCAAGTTCGAGCGATGCCACACAAAGCCCGCATCGGCTAATGCCGACTGCCCATCCAAGGGGACAAGATCACCGCTCATGGATGCACGCCACGAAACATCACTTCAGGTATTTCAGCCGACCGCACCGCACGGGGCACGGACGACCAGCTCCGCTGCTCCCTAGCATATTGCAGGGAGTGCGTTTGAATGGGATGCGACGCGGCAGGGCGCAAATTGCGTTAAAAAACTCGATGATTCACGGGATTCTGCAACTCACACTAAGTATCGCATTTCGCTACGTTCTTCATTGTAACAAGAGCCGAGATATCCATTGCCGAGAGTCGATTCCACGTGTATTACCGAAAAATCAGCCACAAAACTGAATAGGTGCACCCCCCACAACAAATGTAAGGCCAAGGGGAAAAAGGAGGAAAAACACATGAGAAAAAGAGAAACAAAGGTGTCTAACCCCCTCACAGGGGGAGGCTCGAATAGAGGACAATCTCTCCCAGCCCCACGCCCTCACAAAAAGGGGGGAAATGCGTGGAACAGTTATCAAGAAGGACTAGGGCGGCCACCCCGTGAGCTCGCACTGCTTTTAGCCCTTCCCCGACACCAGCCCACAACGATTCCCCCTTTTCTCCGTAGAGTTAGGGACCGAAAGGAAGAAAAGGGTAGAAAACAAAGCACAAACAAGGCACAAGCCTCCCAAAGCCCCGTGCCTTTGGGAACTGAAGGGGGGAACTGAAGGGGACGACGATCAAGAAGGACTAGGGTGGCCACCCTGGGAGCTCGCACTGCGTTTCGTCCTTCCGGAACACCGATCCACAATAATCCCACCTTTCCTCCGTAACGCTAGGGGCCATGAGGAATAAGGGAAGAAAACAACAAGAGAGAAAGGGATATATCATCCGTTGCTATCGACTCACAATGGGAGGCTTCAAACAGAGAACAAGCTTCCCCAACCCCGTGCCTTCGCAAAAAGGGGGGAACTGCAGGGGACGGTGATCGAGAAGGACTAGGGTGGCCACCCTGGGAACTCGCACTGCTTTTCTTCCTTCCCGAACACTAATCCACAACAATCCCACCTTTTCTCCGTAAAGCTAGGGGCCGAAAGGAAGAAGGGAAGAAAACAACATGAAAGAAAGAGAGATATCAAACACGTCCACCGGCTCACAGTGGGAGGCTCAAATAGAGAACAAGCTTCCCAACCCCTGTGCCTTCGCAAAAATGGGGGGAACTGCAGGGGATGAAGATTGAGAAGGACTAGGGTGGCCACCCTCGGAACTCGCACTGCTTTTCGTCCTTCCTGAACACCAATCCACAACAATCCCACCTTTTCTCCGTAAAGCCAAGGGGCCAAAAGCAAGAAGGGAAGAAAACAGCAGGAAAGCAAGAGATATCAAACGTGACTACCGGCTCACAAGGGGAGGCTCAAACAGAGAACAAGCTTCCCAAACCCCGCGCCTTCGGAACAAGGGGGGAAATGCAGGGGACGACGATCGAGAAGGACTAGGGTGGCCACCTTGGGAACTCACACTGCTTTTCGTCCTTCCCGAACACCAATCCACAACAATCCCACCTCTCCTCCATAAAGCTAGGGGCAAAAGGAAGAAGGGAAGAAAACAATACCAAATAAACAAAGATCCCAAGAAAAGAGAGAAGCTCAACAACACTCCGAGTAGATGTCCACTAACCAAAAAGAAATCAAACAAGGCACCCAATCAAAAAAGCATCCCATCTCTTCACACCTTCCCACATGCATTTAGCACAACACCCTTTCCAGCTTTACAACATAGAAAACAATGAAGCAAATAAATCAAAACCTAAAACTGACCAATAGAAAAGACAAGGGCCACGATGAGACCAGTGTCTGGAGCACGTCACTGAGGCACACAACCCCCCAACCTAGCGGCACAAGGCTTCAAACGACAAATAGACCGCTGCCAATAACACAAACCTGCCCCGCTCTTGCACCCCTCCGTGTACAAAATGCCCGACGACCTTTCCAGCGAGAGAGTCAACGGGGGTCAAATAATCAAACTCCAAAGAGGAGTTGTCACGGGGCGACGCTCAACACTGGAGAAAGCCGCGGGCCACAAATACATCGATGGTGCAGTGCCACTAGAGAGAGGGAATTTCTCAAAACGCACACCACGAAACAAAGAAATGACGCAAGTCCCACAAAAAACCCACAATCCAAAGGGAGGAACAAAGACACGACC
>CM062805.1:806183817-806203817 GCA_031772625.1 Pinus tabuliformis | reverse complement strand
AGCCCCCACCATCGACATAGCAAGCCTCCTCCCCACTGGACCAGGGGCGCATACACAATTCAAACAACAAATGCCCATAAACGTTGTGACTTAACATTTCCAACCGTAAAAGCCTCATGCACGCAAGATGCAAGGGAAAAGCTAACCCCTCAATCAAACATATGGGCCAACACATCTATCAAAACCTCAAAGCCAACACAACCACGAACAATGTGCACTTTGAAAGGAATGCCAACCCTTGACTTTACAACAAGGAGAAAAGCGCCTCACATCGCCCGATGGAAAAAGCAAGCAAGAGGGAGGGTAGGTGGTTTACAACCAAAACCCTTCCACTTCCCTCTTAAATGTATGCATCTCAACCGACAATTCCAACACGGAAAGAGTACAAGCACAAGACACCGACACCATAAACAGCCAAACAATGAAGAGGCTAGCCATCACAAGGAGCCACACCACAACAACCCATACAACTCCAAAAACTTGGAGCAGAAGGGGAAGTGTTCACATATGCCTCCCGGGACAAGCATGGCCAACATTACCGCTCATGCGCTACCGAGTGGGTATGGAGAGAAGATGAAAATTGGACACCCTACAAATGACCCAAGGACATTCTTGAGGCAAACCCGAAAAACCAACTCAATTGCCAACCCACCTTTCACACGAAAAGCAAAAACCTCCACACCAAATAGGGAGGAGGTGAACAATATAACGAGGAGACAATTTCAATGGAGCCACAAATGGCTACCCAGCCCAATCAAAATTCTCTATTCGCAACAACCGAGGGGCACGATAGCGACATAGGCAACGACGGAGTTTTGGGGCTTCCATCTGGGACCGCAACAACGAAGGCTCAAAGGAGCACGGAGGAAACTATCAACATTCTTATCGTTGGGATGGGAAAGAGGGACGGGGATGAGCATTGCCCACATTACCACTCATGTGCTACCGAGTGGGGATGGAGAGAAGACGAAAATCGGCCACCCTACAAATGACCCAAGGCCATCGTTCGAGCAAACCTAACAAAGCAACTCGATTACCAACCCACCTTTCACACGGAAAGAAAACCTATCACCTGTATCTTCTGGAGGGGCACGAGGGGAAACAGGACGAGCCAAGGAGCCACACCACAACAACCCATACAGCACCAATAACTTAGAGAGCAGAAAGGGAATTTTTCACGTATGCCTCCCGGGACAAGCATGGCCAACATTACCACTCATGTGCTACCGAGTGGGGATGGAGAGATTATGAAAATCGGACACCCTACAAATGACCCAAGGCCATCCTTCAGGCAAACCTGAAAACACAACTCGATTACCAACCCACCTTTCACACGGAAAGAAAACCTATCACCGGTATCATCTGTAGGGGCACAAGGGGACCGAGACAAACCAGGGAGCCAAACCACAACAACCCCTATAGCTCCAAGAACTTAGAGAGCAATTGTCCACATATGCCTCCCGGGACGAGCATGGGCAACATTCCCGCTCATGCGCTACCGAGTGGGGATGGAGAGAAGATGAAAATCGGCCACCCTACAAACGAACCAAGGCCATCATTCAGGCAAACACGAAAACACAACTCGATTACCAACCCACCTTTCAGACGAAAAGAAAACTTGTCACTGGTATCATCTGGAGGGGCACGAGGGGGGCCAGGATGAGCCATGGAGCCACACCACAACACAACAACCCATACAGCTCCAAGGACTTGGAGAGCAGAAGGGGAATTTTTCACATATGCCTCCCAGGACGAGCATGGCCAACATTACCGCTCATGCGCTACCGAGTGGGGATGGTGAGAAGATGAAAATCGGCGCCCTACAAATGACACAAGGCCATCGTTCAGGCAAACGCGAAAACATAACTCGATTA
The DNA here is from genome assembly GCA_031772625.1 of Pinus tabuliformis. Lineage (NCBI taxonomy): Eukaryota > Viridiplantae > Streptophyta > Pinopsida > Pinales > Pinaceae > Pinus > Pinus tabuliformis. Next base: position 806,201,943 of record CM062805.1, on the reverse strand, counting down.
CCAACCCACCTTACACACGACAAGAAAACCTGTCGCTGGTATCATCTGGAGGGGCGCTCGGGGACCAGGACAAGCCAAGGAGCCACACCACAACAGTCCATATAGCTCTGAGAACTTGGAGAGCGGAAGGGGAATTGTTCACATATGCCTCCCAAGACGAGCATGGCCAACATTACTGCTCATGTGCTACCGAGTGGGGATGGAGAGAAGATGAAAATCGGCTGCCCTACAAATGACCCAAGGCCATCATTCAGGAAAACCCGAAAACACAACTCGATTACCAACCCACCTTTCACACGGAAAGAAAACCTATCGTTGGTATCATCTAGAGGGGCACTCGGGGACCAGGACGAGCTAGGGAGCCACACCACAACAACCCATACAACTCCAACAACTTGGAGAGTGGAAGGGGAATTGTTCATGTATGCCTCCCAGGACGAGCATGGCCAACATTACCGTTCTTGCACTACCGAGTGGGGATGGAGAGAAGATGAAAATCGGCAGCCCTACAAATGACCCAAGGCCTCATTCAGGTAAACCCAAAAACACAACTCGATTACCAACCCACCTTTCACACGGAAAGAAAACCTGTCGTTGGTATCATCTGGAGGGGCACGCGGGGACCAGGACGAGCCAGGGAGCCACACCACAACAGCCCATATAGCTCCAAGAACTTGGAGAGTAGAAGGGGAATTGTTCACATATGCCTCCCAAGACGAGCGTGGCCAACATTACTGCTCATGCGCTACCGAGTGGGGATGGAGAGAAGATGAAAATTGACAACCCTACAAATGACCCAAGGCCATCCTTCGGGCACACACGAAAACACAACTTGATTACCAACCCACATTTCACACGGAAAGAAAACCTGTCGCTGATATCATCTGGAGGGGCGCAAGGGGGACCAGGACGAGCAAGGGAGCCACTCCACAATAGCCCATACAGCTCTAAGGACTTGGAAAGCAGAAGGGGAATTGTTCACATATGCCTCCCAAGACGAGCATGGCCAACATTACCACTCATGCGCTACCGAGTGGGGATGGAGAGAAGATGAAAATCGGCCACACTACAAACGACCCAAGGCCATCGTTCAGGCAAACGCGAAAACACAACTCAATTACCAACCCACCTTTCACACGGAAACAAAACCTGTCACTGGTATCATCTAGAGGGGCGCGAGGGGGACTAGGACAAGCAAGGGAGCCACACCACAACAGCCCATACAGCTCCAAGAACTTGGAAAGCAGAAGGGGAATTTTTCACATATGCCTCCCAAGACGAGCATGGCCAACATTACTGCTCATGCGCGACCAAGTGGGGATGGAGAGAAGATGAAAATCGGCCACCCTACAAACGACCCAAGGCCATCGTTGAGGCAAACGCGAAAACACAACTCAATTACCAACCCAACTTTCACACGGAAAGAAAACCTGTCGATGGTATCACCTAGAGGGGCGCGAGGGGGACCAGGACGAGCAAGGGAGCCACACCACAACAGCCCATACAGCTCCAAGAACTTGGAAAGCAAAAGGGGAATTGTTCACATATGCCTCCCAAGACGAGCATGGCCAACATTACCGCTCATGAGCTACCGAGTGGGGATGGAGAGAAGATGAAAATCGACAACCCTACAAATGACCCAAGGCCATCGTTCAAGCAAATGTGAAAACAAAACTCAATTACCAACCACCCTTTCACACGGAAACAAAACCTGTCGCTCAGATCATCTGCAATTTGCATGGGCCCCCGCACGATCGAAATGAAGCGACAAGGGAGAGTCGGGCAAACGAGCAGCACGAAAATGAACAAAGCCAACCTCAGGTTACAACTTAGCATTTTTTATACGGGCTCGTTGGCCCATGTACACCCTTGCCCAAACGAATTTGCATGGGCGCCTGCACGACCGAAACGAAGCGATAAGCGAGAGCTGGGCAAACGAGCTGCACGAACGAGCACAAAGCCAACCTCAGGTCACAAATTAGCATTTTTTGATACAGGCTCATTCGCCCAGGCGCGCCCTCGCCTGAACGACCCGCTCGAACGAGTTCACACGGACACCCTCAAACGACCCACCCGAATGATTTTGCATGGGCGCCCAAACGACCGAAACGAAGCAACAAGGGAGAGCCGGGCAAACGAGCTGCATGAATGTGCAGAAAGCCAACCTCGGGTCACAACTTAGCATTTTTTGTTATGAAACCAGCTCAAGAAAAGATAGAAAAGATAGATCAACGCCTTAGAATTCAGCCTCTTCGAGGGGGCAACCTCCTTTACATTACATAAATGAACAATTCTTGGATGATACAAATGACAAACCTCCTTTTTATATATAGGAGTCTAAGGAGTCACAATATGATCCAGCCGACCTAACAATAATAATATAAAGCCACAAAAATAACAATCGAGGGATTCTATGGGGCACAGAAATAATAATATGGGGGTAATAGGGGCACAACAATATAAATAAGGGGTATAACTACAATAGTAATGGGGTAATCACTAGTATTATAGGGACCCAACATGCCCCTCTCCTTCAAAAAAGTGTTGTCCTCAACGCTTGAGTAGTTCTGGATACTTCTGCATAAAATTCTCATCCTCCCATGTGGAATCTTCAGCGGATAAGTTCTTCCACTTGATAAGATACTCTGAAATTGATCGATTTCGTAGCTGTCGAGTTCTTGTTTCTGTGACTGCTTCCGGTTCCAATATAATTTTTCCTTCCTCGTCAAGTTCTGGCAATATTGTTTGAACTGGGAGCTTGTCGCCTATAACCTTCTTTAAACATGAAACATGGAAAACTGGGTGCAATCGAGAAGCTGCAGGAAGCTCCAATTTGTATGCCATAGTACCAATCTTTTGCAACACCTTGTACGGACCATAATACTTTGGTGATAATTTATTATCCTTCTTAGCTTGCTTTAGGGACATTTGCTTATATGGTTGTAGCCGTAGGAATACCCAATCACCTACATCAAAACTTCTTTCACTGCGATGTTGATCTGCCTGTTGTTTCATTCTATTTTGTGCCAACACGAGGTTATCCTTTAAGAGTTGGAGGACTTGTTGTTGATGTTCGATGTGATGTTCCACTGCCTGAACCTTAGAATTTTCTCTTAAATATGATGTGATGGATGGTGGTTGATACCCATAAAGTGCCATAAATGGGGTCATTTTTGTTGCTGTATGGAAGGAAGTGTTATACCACCATTCAGCCAGAGGCAACCATTTGACCCATTGTGTCTGTTTATCAGATACAAAGCAACGAAGATATCCTTCCAAACATTTGTTTACTATCTCAGTTTGCCCATCAGATTGAGGATGATAAGATGAGCTATGAGCTAACTGAGTACCAAGACAAGAAAATAATTCTGTCCAAAAATTTCCAGTGAAAATGGGATCTCTGTCACTTACAATAATCTTTGGGTTTCCATGTAGCTTTTGAACTGTTTCCATAAATGCAGTAGAAACTGTACTGGCTTTAAATGGATGTGATAATGCACAAAAGTGTGCATACTTGGTAAGTCTGTCAACTACCACCATGATGACACTCTTTCCCTCAGACTTGGGTAAACCTGTGATAAAATCCATTGAAACCTCCTCCCAACGTTGGCTTGGAATGGATAAAGGTTGTAATAGACCCGGTGTCTTAATTGTTTCAACTTTATTTTGTTGGCAAACCAAACATTCCGCCACAAACTTTTGAATATCTGATTTAAGGCCATCCCAAAAAAATTCCTTCTTAACCCTGTGGTAAGTTTTTAAAAATCCTGAGTGCCCTCCTAAGGGAGAAGTGTGCAATTCCATAAGAATCTTTTGTTTTAGCTGGGAATTCTTACAGAGGTATAAGCGATCTTTGTACCATAACGAATCATTTTGCCAGCTAAATGTATCAGAAGTACTGGAATCTTGTTGTAGCTTTCGAATAAGTGCCCACACTTCTTCGTCATTCTTCCATTCCTCCTTGCTTCGTTTATCCAATCTGGTTGGATAATAGAAATGGCACACAACAATGCTTCCACATCCTCATCCTTTCTTGAGAGTGCATCTGCCACCACATTTTGCTTCCCTTTTTTGTAGATGATTTCAAAGTCATAACCCAACATCTTTGTGACCCACTTTTGTTGCTCTTCAGAGGATAATCTTTGTTCTAAAAAGTATTTAAGGCTATCATGATCCGTTTTTACCTTGAAGTGTCTTCCCATTAGGTAGGGTCGCCATTTCTTAAGTGCATGGAGTATTGCCAACATTTCCTTCTCATAAATAGCTTTGCTTAAAAACTTTCCCTTGATTGGACGACTTTCAAAAGCAATGGGTCTTTCATCTTGCATTAGAACAGCACCAATTCCATTTCCTGAAGCATCACATTCCACAATAAAGGTTTTTGTGAAGTCCGGTGTAGCTAAGACCGGTGCTTGGCACATTGCCTCTTTAAGATGTTCAAAGGCCTTTGTTGCTTCCGGAGTCCATGAAAATGAATCTTTCTTCAATAATGTTGTTAGAGGTGCTGCTATTCTCCCATAATTCTTAACAAACTTGCGATAATACCCTGTCAACCCAAGAAATCCTCGCAGATGCTTTATGGATGTGGGGATTTTCCATTCCTTAATGGCTTTAATTTTGCTAGGGTCTACCTTAACTCCTTCATGAGATACAATATGACCCAAATATTCCACCTCCTGGACTCCAAAGAAACATTTGGATCTTTTTGCATATAATTGTTTCTCCTCCAATAGTTGTAGCACCTTGTCAACATGTTCAACATGATCCTTCCAAGACTTGCTGTAGATTAGTATATCATCAAAAAATACTAACACAAATTTTCTAAGGAATGGTTTGAAAATTGAATTCATCAAACCTTGAAATGTTGAAGGTGCATTGGTAAGGCCAAAAGGCATGACCAAAAATTCATAATGACCCTCATGAGTTCTAAATGCCGTTTTCGGAATGTCTTCAATCTTCATTCTGATTTGATGATATCCCGAACGAAGATCCAACTTGGTGAAGTAAATTGATCCATGCAATTCATCCAGTAATTCATCAATGACAGGAATGGGGAACTTATCTTTAATAGTGAGCTTGTTGAGCTCCCTATAATCTGGACACATGCGCCATGATCCATCCTTCTTGTGCACCAATACTACTGGAGCTGAGAAAGAACTTTGACTCGGTTGAATTATACCAGCCTCTAGCATTTCTGCAACCATACGTTCAATTTCACTTTTTTGGACATATGGATATCTGTACGGCCTGATGTTTGGAGGAACACTTCCTGGAATCAGATGAATAGCATGATCATGATCACGCATAGGTGGGAGACCTTTGGGAGTCTCAAATACCTTGGAATGATTGTCCAGGACTTTTTGGAGATCTGGAGAAATAGATGATTCCAATGTGGAAACATCTAGCGAACATAATTGTGCAATTACACCTCTTTGCTCCTTTTTTAGAAGCTTTGTCATGCCATTAGAGCTGATTATCTTTCCTGGTTTCCCTGCAATACCCCTTAATTCAACTTCCTTTCCTTCCACAGAAAATTTCATGAAAAGTTCTTGAAAATTAAAAGCTATTGTACCCAAGGATTGTAGCCATTGGACTCCTAGTACAACATCAGCACCTCCCATTGGAATGGAAAGCATTGGGCTAGTCAATACATATTCTCCCATGGATAGCTTGATATTATGGCACTTTCCAGAACAATTTATTGTTCCTCCATTTGCAATCATCACTTGACACTCTGGTGCTGGATATAGGAAGCAATTCAATTCTTTTGCTACCCTACAATGAATAAAATTGTGGGTGCTTCCTGAATCAATCAACACTATTACCTTTTTCTTCTTGATTTGTCCTTCTATCTTGATGGTTTGAGGAGTGGTAATTCCCGCCAATGCATTACAAGATATGGTCGGATTTATTTGTTCTTCATCTAGGCTTTGTTCCTGGAATATATCCTCTTCTTTTGACCTTTCTTGCTCCTTTTCTTCTTCCTCTTCACAATCTATGTAGAATAATTTCTTCTCAGCACACTTATGACCTTTTGTGTATTTGCTATCACAATTGTAACAAAGCCCTTTTGCTCTTTTTTCTTCCAATTGTTGTGGTGTCAACCTTGTAGGTTGTGGAAGACTATGGGCAACAACACTTCCGTCTTTATAGTTGTGAATGGTATGCTTCCTAGTTGCCATAATTTTGCTTTCCATTTTTCTTGCTAACCTGAATGCCTTCTCTAATGAATCAGGTTCCCAAAGGCGCACATCATGTTGGATATTATCCTTTAAAGACCCTATGAACACATCAATCCTATGCTCCTCTGGAATATCTTTTACCCTTATGTTCAATTTTTGGAACTCCTCAATGTGCTCCATTATTGAACCCTTTTGTTTGAGACTTATCAATTGGCTAAAAAAAGTGTTGCTTTTTGTATCCTCATAATGTGCTATCAATTCTTCCGTAAAAATTGCCCAAGTGATAAATTGTTTATGAGAACAAAGCCATTGATACCATACAAACTGATTTGGTTCCAAAGTTGCCATACGTACCTTTTGTGTGTTTTGCACATTATTGAGATCGAAGAATTGCTCCATCTGTAATATCCATGTGGCGGGATCCTTGCCATCAAACTTCCTCATATCGATTTTTGGAATATGGTGATTCTTCGATCCAACATTAGCATCTATGGAATCATGATTAACATTTCTTTTGTTCTCATCATGAGTTTCCTTTACTACCTTTTCACCATTAGTAAGTATTTCTTGTAGAAAATTAGTCAAATCTGTCTTCAAATCTGCCATGCCTGTCTTCAAATTTGTTTTCAAATCTATCTTCAAATTGTCCATCTTAGCTTCCATGCCATTCATCTTAGCTTCCACGCCATTTATCTTAGCATCTGTTAACTTTTGTGAGCGTGACATTTGTTGCACTTGTTCTTGTAATTTTGATATATCATGTAGCATTTCTTCCTCTTCTTCATGAGTCATGCTAGAGCTTTCAGGTTCCTTACTAGGTGTTTGCATTTTCTTTCCTCGGGGCATCAGTTACCGATAATAATGCTCTACTATGCCCTTTGAATTCCTTCAAAATAAATTTTCAAACCAAGCTTAAGCAAAAATTTAAAAAAATCTACACACCTTTTTTCACTTTGTAGGAGCTCGATATTGCCTCTGATGTATCTCTGTACTTTCCAGTCATCTAGTTCTGAACTTGTGACCTGTAGTAGCTCTCTGTGTCCTCTTTCCAATGCCACAAGTCTGACCCAAATTGGATTCTCCAAGGAAGAGTTATGTGAAATCTCCCACAGTGACTTGATTATAGACTAGTTCAGTAGAGCTAACTTGTACGACGTGCCGCGAGTCACTGTTTCGACCTTTGGATCTAAAAAACCCCCACAAGAAACTAAAGTCCGTCCTCTTTCTGTACCTTTTTACGAAATTTCAATCCGATCCTCAGAAAGAAAGTTATGACGATTTTCCCCAGGTCACCTGTTTTGAATGTAATTCAGGAGTCTGCAAAAAGACCAACTTCCTCAGATCATATCTCCAAAAATATCACGCAAACAACTCTGAAATTCGGACCCAAGGTTCAGCGTCAATTCTTCTCAAATGGGTTTTTTTTGTAACTTCTGAAACATCACAAAAAAAAAGTTATAGCGAAAATGCCACGATGACCTGTTTGGAGCAGCGAAACCCTAGAATCCAAAGCTCTGATACCAAATGTTATGAAACCAGCTCAAGAAAAGATAGAAAAGATAGATCAACGCCTTAGAATTCAGCCTCTTCGAGGGGGAAACCTCCTTTACATTACATAAATGAACAATTCTTGGATGATACAAATGACAAAACCTCCTTTCTATATATAGGAGTCTAAGGAGTCACAATATAATCCAGCCGACCTAACAATAATAATATAAAGCCACAAAAATAACAATAGAGGGATTCTATGGGGCACAGAAATAATAATATGGGGGTAATAGGGGCACAACAATATAAATAAGGGGTATAACTACAATAGTAATGGGGTAATCACTAGTATTATAGGGACCCAACATTTTTATACGGGCACGTTCGCCCGGGCTCGCCCTCACCCGAACGACCCGCCTGAATGAGTTCACACGCACGCCCTCAAACGACCTGCCCGAAAGATTTTGCATGGGCGCCCGAACGACCGAAACGAAGCGACAATGGAGAGTCGGGCAAATGAGTTGCACGAAAGTGCACAAAGACAACCTCGGGTCATAACTTAGCATTTTTGATACAGGCTCGTTCGCCCAGGTGCGCCCTCACCCGAACGACCCCCCCGAACGAGCTCACATGGGCGCCCTCAAACGACCCGCCTGAACGATTTTGCATGGGCGCCTGAACGATCGAAACGAACTGACAAGGGAGAGCCAGGCAAACAAGCTGCACGAATGTGCACGAAGCCAACCTCGGGTCACAACTTAGCATTTTTCATACGGGCTCGTTCGTCCAAGCGCGCCCTCGCTCGAACAACCCGCCCGAACGAGTTCACATGGGCGCCCTCAAACGACCCACCCGAATGATTTTGCATGGGTGCCCGAATGACCGAAACGAACCGACAAGGGAGAGCTGGGCAGACGAGCTGCACGAACGTGCACAAAGCCAACCTCGGGTCACAACTTAGCATTTTGGATATGGGCTCGTTCGCCCGGGCGCGCCCTCGCCCGAACGAGTTCACACGGGCGCCCTCAAACGACCCGCCCGAATGACCGAAACGAACCGACAAGGGAGAGCCGGGCAAACGAGCTGCACGAACGTGCACAAAGCCAACCTCGGGTCACAACTTAGCATTTTTTATACGGGCTCGTTCGCCCGGGCGCACCCTCGACCGAACGACCCACCCAAACGAGTTCACATGGGTGCCCTCAAACGATCCGCCCGAACGATTTTGCATGGGCACCCAAACGACCGAAACGAACCAACAAGGAAGAGTCGGGCAAACGAGTTGCACGAACGTGCACAAAGCCAACCTCGGGTCACAACTTAGCATTTTTGATACGGGCTTGTTCGCCCGGGCGCGCCCTTGCCCGAACGACCCGCCCGAACGAGTTCACACGGGCGCCCTCAAACGACCCGCCCGAACGCGTTCACATGGGCGCCCTCAAACGACCCGCCCGAACGATTTTGCATGGGTGCCTGAACGACCGAAACGAAGCGACAAGGGAGAGCCAGGCAAACAAGCACGAACGTGCACAAAGCCAACCTCGGGTCACAACTTAGCATTTTTGATGCGGGCTCGTTCGCTCAGGTGCGCCCTCGCCTGAACGACCCACCCGAACGAGTTCACACGGGCGCCCTCAAACGACCCGCCCAAACGAGTTCACACGGGCGCCCTCAAACGACCCGCCCGAACGACCGAAACGAACCGAAAAGGGAGAGTTGGGAAAATGAGCTGCACGAACGTGCATAAAGCCAACCTCAGGTCACAACTTAGCATTTTTGATACGGGCTCGTTTGCTCGGGTGCGCCCTCGCCTGAACGACCCGCCCGAATGCGTTCACACGGGCGCCCTCAAATGACCCACCCGAACGACCGAAACGAACCGACAAGGGAGAGCCTGGAAAACGAGCTGCACGAATGTGCACAAAGCCAACCTCGGGTCACCACTTAGCATTTTTGATATGGGCTCGTTCGCCCGGGCACGCCCTCGCCTGAATGACCTGCCCGAACGAGTTCACACGGGCGCCCTCAAACGACCCGCCCGAATGACCCACCTGAACGAGTTCACACGGGCGCCCTCAAACGACCTACCCGAACGATTTTGCATGGGTGCCCAAACGACCGAAACGAAGCGACAAGGGAGAGCCGGGCAAACGAGCTGCACGAACGTGCACAAAGCCAACCTCGGGTCACAACTTAGCAGTTTTGATACGGGCTCGTTCGCCTGGGCGCACCCTCGCCCGAACGACCTGCCCGAACGAGTTCACACGTGCGCCCTCAAACGACCCGCCCGAACGACCGAAACGAACCGACAAGGGAGAGCCAGGCAAACGAGCTGCACGAACGTGCATAAAGCCAACCTCGGGTCACAACTTAGCATTTTTGATATGGGCTCGTTCGCCCAGGCGCACCCTCGCCCGAACGAGTTCACACGGGCGCCCTCAAACGACCGGCCCGAACGACCGAAACAAACTGGAAAGGGAGAGCCGGGCAAACGAGCTGCACGAACGTGCACAAAGACAACCACGGGTCACAACTTAGCATTTTTGATACGGGCTCGTTCACCTGGCCGTGCCCTCACCCAAACGACCCGCCTGAACGAGTTCACACAGGCGCCCTCAAACGACCCACCCAAACGAGTTCGCACGGGTGCCTCAAACGACCCGCTCGAATGACCCACCCGAACGAGTTCACACAGGCGTCCTCAAATGACCCGCCCGAACGCGTTCACACGGGCACCCTCAAACGACCCACCCGAACGATTTTGCATGGGTGCCTGAACGACCGAAATGAAGCGACAAGGGAGAGTCGGGCAAACAAGCTGCACGAACATGCACAAAGCCAACCTCGGGTCAAATTAGCATTTTTGATATGGGCTCATTCACCCGGGCGCGCCCTCGCTTGAACTACCCGCCCAAACGAGTTCACACGGGCGCCCTCAAACGACCCGCCCGAACGAGTTCACACGGGCGCCCTCAAACGACCCGCCCGAACGAGTTCGCACAGGCGCGCTCAAACGACCCGCCCGAACGATTTTGCATGGGTGCCCGAACAACCGAAACGAAGCGATAAGGGAGAGTCGGGAAAACAAGCTGCACGAACGTGCACAAAGCCAACCTCGGGTCACAACTTATCATTTTTGATACAGGCTTGTTCGCCCAGGCGCGCCCTCGCCCGAATGAGTTGACACGGGCACCCTCAAATGACCCCCCGAACGAGTTTGCACGGACGCCCTCGCCCGACCCGCCTGAACGGGTTTGCACGGACGCCCTCGCCCGACCCGCCCGAATGGGTTTGCACGGACTCCCTTGCCCGAACGACCCGCCCGAACGGGTTTGCGCAGACGCCCTCGCCCGACCCGCCCGAACATTTTTGCACGAATGACCTCACCCGACCCGCCCGAACGAGTTTACACGGGCGCCCTCAAACGACCCGCTCGAACGCGTTTACATGGAAAACGACCCTCCCGAATGAGTGTTTACACGACAAATGACTCGCTCGAACGAGTTTACATGGGTTCGACACACGACCAAAACAAAGTCACAAGGGAGATTCAGGCAAACGACATCACGATCATGCACAAGGCACAGCCCCCTTCACAACTTAGCATTTTTTATACGGCCACGTGTGCCCTGGGCACCGTCACACGACACGACATGACACGACCCGACCTATTTTCCTGGGCGCCCACACACGACACGTCCCGACCTGCCCAAACGAAATTTGGGGTTTCCATGGGCGCACGACCCGAACGAAATTTCGGGGTTTCCATGGGCACACGACCCGAACGAAGGGACGAGGGAGCATCAGGAAAACGGGCCACAGGAACGTGCAGAAGACACACAGGCAGTCACGACTTAGTATTTTTGGCACGCCCACGTGTGCCCGAGCACCCACACACCGCACGACACGGCCCGATCGGCCTTGTGCGAGCCGACCCGACACGGCCCGACCGACCTTGTGCGAGCCGACCCGACCCACCCGAACACGTTTGCACGGGCACCCACACACGACACGACACGACCCGACCCGAACAAAATTTGGGGTTTCCTTGTATGCACAACCCGAACGAAATTTGGGGTTTCCATGGGTGCGCGACCCGAACGAAGGCACAAGGCAGCGTTGGGCAAATGGGCCACACGAACATGTAGAAGGCACACGGGGGGTCATGACTTAGCATTTTTGGCACTGCCACGTGTGCCCGAGCACCCACGCACGGCACGACCCGACCCACCCGAACAAAGGCATGACAGAGCATCGGGCAAACGGGTCGCGCGAACGTGCAGGAGGCACACGGGTGGTCACGCCCTAACATTTTTTGCACGGCCACATGTTCCCGAGCACCCACGCGCGGCACGACATGACCCGACCCCACTCGACTCGCCCGAACACGTTTGCATGGGCACCCACACATGACACGACCCAACCCGCCCGAACGGAATTTGGGGTTTCCATGTGTGCACGGCCCGAACGAAATTTGGGGTTTCCATGGGTGCACGACCTGAACGAAGGCCCGAGGGAGTGTCAGGCAAACGGGCCACACGAATGTGCAGAAGGCACACGGGCGGTGACGACTTAGAATTTTTGGCACAGCCACGTCTGCCGGGGCACCCATAGACGGCATGGCACAACCCGCCCCGCCCTGGGTGAGCCAACCCGAATCACCCGAACGAAATTTGGGGTTTCCATGGGTGCACGCCCAAACAAAGAAGGCACACGGGCGGTCATGACTTGGCATTTTCAGCACGCCCACGTGTGCTCGCGCACCCCCACACATGGCACGACACGGGATGACCCGGCCCGCCCAAAGGAAATTTGGGGTTTGAACGGGCGCACGACCCCAACGAAGGCACGAGGGTAGGAATATCTTTGACTCTAATACATAAATATACTTGGGGTAACATGTCCTTAATATCTTCAACATTTTCTTTTGACTCTTTATAACACTTTAACATGTGCTAGGCCTATTTCAATGAGCAAGAAACTCAATGACAAATATAATATATATATATATATATATATATATATATATATATATTTATTTATTTATTTATTTTCTTGAATAAATAAAAATATCAAAATTACATTTATGAAGACCGAACCCAGTTACACTTTCTTCAACACCCCCTCTCAACTAGGGAGGTATTCATAAATCATTACAAGGTGTTTGGCTATTTTTCAATCTTGAATAATTCACATAAGAGAAACCAAATTGGCAACCCATCTGTTATAGCATCATATTAGCCAACATTGTTCATAGCAAGGCCTTGACTAACACCTTGGTCATTGTCTCTAAAGGTACATACCCACCCAGGTGTTCCCTGAGTATGACCTTCCAGGACAATTCTTGTCTTGGGTTCCCATCCCTCAAAGAATATCGCTCCTCTTGCCTACTCTTGACTTGGGTGCCCTACACATCCTCAAAGAGCATCAGATGCCAAATGATTGCCCAATCCTCCCATTATTTCTTGCCAAGTGAAGACAAGAATGTTGTGTCTATCTCTTCCCCTTGATTGGGGAAGACATGCCCAAGTTTCCTCTGACAAGGAACTTGCCCAAGCTCCTTTGTAGTTGGGAACTTGTTAGAACTCCCTCTTAGCTAGGGACTTGTCCATTCATCAACAACGTCTTCTTCGTGGGTCCTTCAACCGCTTGATCTCCTTCTTTCCTTCGATGTCATGAAGTCTTTGTTTGAACTTCTTCTTGGCAGAGTACCGGCCATCGATCACTTCCCCCCTGGTTTGTCATGTAATTGCTCCCTTCGTGGAAAGTGGCCTTCTTGATATATATCAGGTCCTTTTTGTCATCTAGCTACTCCTTTGTCACCTTGTCTATCCTTCATAACACTTATCACATGGATGCTTAGTTGTAGTCGCTTGTTCCCGTACTTTGATTTAGTGGCCCTTCGTGATATTGCTCTTCATCATGACATATTTGTAGAGTGTAAATAGTTATCTGCACCTTACTATCTCTAAGGCCTTCGTAGGTGTCAAGGGTCCTTTATCTTTTTCTTCCTTTGTCAGAGCTTCGTGCCTTCTTTCGAGAGATGTTGAGGAATCTTGTCAAATAGTTATTCTTTGTGACCGCGATGTTCTTCATTTGCTTCTTATTGGATTGATTGGTCAACCACCTTATACTCCTTATGAGAGAACTTCTTCATGTTGACCTTTACTCCACTGTAGCACATGCCTCCGAGCATGTCGTTGGTGAAAGAGATACTTTTATTCTTGATCTTGATTCTAGAACTTTTCCCATGACCCAATCAATATATATGATGACATGACTTAAACTTTGATGCATACATACCTCACCTTGATTATGCTTTTATCATCGCAGCTTTATTTGATAGTTCTCCTCGATTGGTGTAGCCTTTCTTGCTTCATCTGCTCTCACCTGTATATCATCCTCTCTTGAATCCCATAAATGGGACCCCCAATGAGACCTCTACCCCCTTTGAAAGAAGACTTTAAGCAAAGAGGTTGACTTAGTCATAGGAGGATCTTCCTTCTTTTGCTTCTTGTTGTCTTTATTCACTTCTTGAGTTACATGAGCTTCTTCCCTTTTTCTCTTGTTGTTGTTGTCCTTCTTAAGTTTAGGACAATCCTTTTTGTAGCGTCCATACTCTTGGCATCCAAACCGTTGGACTTTGGACATGTAGTGGTCCCAACCAATTTGCTACTTTCCTTGCAAAAAGACACTGAGGTATACTCAGAAGGGGACATATACTTACTTGATAGAGTTTGAGATTTAGTGAAATTGCTTTCCTCTTGATGGCTTGCCTTCCTTAGATCTTGATATTGTTCAAGTTGCTTTCTTCAAATGGACTTGCTTGACGACTTGACTCGTAGTGCCTTTCATTCTTCAAGATGGTGTAGCTTGATGTAGGTCCCTCTTTGATTTGTTCTTCTTGTAGGTGCCTTTATACAAGGCGTTTCTTCTTGCTTTGTAATCTTCCATGATGAATGACAGATGGTAGACCTTCTTGTCCTTGATGTGATTGAGACTTCTTGGCTTGACGCTTCAACCTTGCGGATGTTCTTGAGATTCCCTTTCCTTGATGTGTCACCTTAGCTCCAATACCGCGTTGAAGAATCTGGGGCAATGGGGTATAGCAGGATTCTTCTAGACTTGATAACAATTTGTGAATCTCTTTTGCAATTTATCGTGTTATCTTAATCTTCTTCTCTTCTTATTAATGCATGTGTGTTTACTTTCATCAAACTGGTGCCAAAAACATAAGAACAAGAACACAAGATGTTGGCTCTCTGCCAGGGAAAAACTCTCTCTCTCTCTCTCTCAGAGGAAAACCCTTTCGTAAATTTCTCTAATTGAAGCTTCTTATTGGTCATTGCGAAGCCCTAGACCCTTGACAATAATATCCCCCAAGTGCAAGTCGAGTCCTTCCTCCTCTCTGCACTTTGTTTCTTCGGCGCTTCGTTCCCCGACACTCTGTCCTTCTTTGAACTTTTGATAGTTCGTGGTGGACTAGCTCTAGAAGAGACTCCAACGTTTGATCCTTAGCGAGATCCTTTACCAGTGAAGAAACCTTCATTCTCTTGACCAACCGAGCCTTTCTCTTGATGTGAGGTTGCAGGCTCAATGTACACCAATTTTACTGCACTTGGGGCGATTTCCATCGCGACGAGACATGGGAACCGCAAATTTCCCGTGCTTGGGATGCTTTCGACAAGGCGGGACATGGAATCCCCGGGTTCCCTGAAATTTGGCGACCTCTGTCGAGGAGGGTCTGGTAGACCCCATGTCACGCTCCTATCCTAGTGGTAGTATTTCAACCACGCATAAGCGGGTGCGGCACTGCCATACTTTTTCTTTTTACCAATACTTGAGTACACGGCCTGCGCCTACTTCAACACTCGGTCAATTTTCCAATAAGTGTTCTTAATAATGCAGCGAAAATAACTTACGAGAAATTTATCTTCTTCAATTATTCTTTAAACCTGTCGTGTCGTGTGGTTGTGCTGCACTGGCCCACGGCCTGCACGACACAACTCCACACCTGAACTGCGAACCTATCCGCCCAACTTTCCCTTCCGCGGCGCCCAAACTCTGCCCGTCGGTGCGGTCCATAGTGAGGGCGCACGACCCGCATGCAGTGCGGCCTACCTGCCCAGATGGTAACCCGCCCCGCTCTACCTGTCCGCACTACCAAGCCCTACCCACCCTCTGTAATCCGCCCGCCAGTGCAGCCCTCTTACCCGCGTCCTTCTCTTCCTTCCGTTTTCGCCCAACTCCTTCCTTCGCACTTGTTCTGCGATGTGGAAGTCTGAGCTCGATGTCCCTTCGTCGAATGCCATCCTCCTTACTTATACGCATCCTTTCACCCAAGGGCCGTGTCTCTCGAGGATAACAAGGGTCGGCTCCATCAACATGCATGCCCGACTGACCTGCCACATAACCTCGACACGCCCCATTCCAACGAACCGCCGCATCCCTTCGTGTGCACCGTCGCACCCATGGGTCAGCTCCAACACCTCACCGATTACACCCGTCGCCGCACGTCGCACACCTGTCTTCATCCTAACTCGTCCGCACATGGTCACCTCTTTCATCCGGGCATGCAACAAGGGTCACCGACGCACCTTCCGTCGATGGCTCGCCCATCGTGCAGGTATCAAGGGGCGTGCGCCACGCCCAACACGGTGTGAGCGACATGGGAACCCCGCGTGTCACTTCCCCAGGCCTACAGTAGTCTTTCAGCCGTACTTGGCGAGGTGCGGCATCACCGAACACTTTCTTTTCACCAATACTTATGTTCATGGACTACGCCCAACCATTAGTCTACTTAGTTTGTTTTTTGCAACCAAGTATTATTATGTTTCCTTTATACCAATGAACACCCATACACATTCATTATCATCAGCAATTATACATGAAGAACACAATTGCGCAGTATTAAGGGAGGGGCAACCCCCTGAACAATGAGTCTGCCCGAATACAATATATTATTCAACTCTACAATGTTTACGAGGCTTTACAAGTATACATGGGAAACACCAATTTTCATACTTAGCCAATTTTACAAATAGTAAACACCTCCGTGTGACAACCGAGTTCCTTGCCTGAGCTGGGCAGGCGCGCCCTCACACGAGCTGCCAACTGTCCTCCTCGACCGAACCTCATTTATTGCTGCACGACAGGTGGGCGACCTCACCCGAGTCACCCCCGTTTCCTTTTGCACGACGGGTGGGTGACTTACCCGAGTCACCCGAGACACCTCCGCGTTTCTTCTTCCACGACGGGTGGGCGACCTACCCGAGACACCCCGTGTCAGACCGAACGGCGGGTGCCTTCCTTACCTGCGCCCTCACCTGATAACTGAAACCTGTGCGTATCGTGTGTGCTTGCCCAAGAGCGGGCGCATATATGCCCGCGCTTCTTTTGCGACCTGCTCCACTACTTCACACTTTTTTCTTGATCACCGAATGCTCATGTTCGAATGTCCATCTTTGAATGAATGCCAAATCCTCCAATGCCTTACCATATTTATACGAGTGGTTGGGTGAGTCGCTGCCCAGGCCGACTAGACCACCGCGTGCCAAAACGCCCTTACACGTCGCAAACTTGCCATTAGATCGTTGGTCGGCAAGCAATCCTTCGTTCAAGTTTCCCCAACATGTAAGTCGGCCCGTGGGTTATGCTAAACGCTCCCACGCTATAAACCAACCATCGCTCCACCTCTAATGCGCATTATACTTATGTCCCTTCGCACATTTCGGTCGTAGAGTTCGCACTTCGCACCGATGGGTAGAAACCGAACTGCAGGTCCTTACACCGCGTTTCCCAGACTTGGGTAGAAATTTTTGTTGTGATGTGAAATGGAAACCCCGTGTGTGTCCGCTGACTTGGGTAGCAGTTTTCATCACGCTGCGAAATGGACACCCCGCGTTCCCCAGACTTTGGTGGCTCTTCATGGCCCCACGACATGGAAATCCGAAGTTCCACAGACTCTCGGGCGATTCAAGGTGTGCCGCGACATGGAAACAACGAGTTCCCCAGACTTGGGCAGCGGTTTCTAAACACGCAAAGTTCACGAGACTTGCGAGCTGGTTTTCATCGTCATGGAAACCCAAGTCCCCCGCGTTTCCCTCGTGCCGTAAAATGTGGAAACCCGTGGTTCCATCAAAGGGCGAGACAAGGAAACCCCAAGCTTCCCAAGCTTGGGCGCTAGGGCGCGACATGGAAAACCCCGAGTCTCCCCAGGCTTGGGCACTGCCGACTTCGGTCGTGGCCCAACATGGAAACCCCAAGTTTCCCCAGGCCTGGGCGCCGGGGCATGACTTGGAAACCCCCAGTTTCCGTAGGCTTGGGTGCCGCCGGTTTCGGTCGTGGCGCGATTCGGAAACCCCAAGTTTCCCCAGGCTTGGGCGCCGCCGGTTTCAGTCGGGGCGCGACATGGAAACCCCAAGTTTCGCCCGGCTTGGGCGCCGGGGCGCAA
>CM062805.1:806168817-806178817 GCA_031772625.1 Pinus tabuliformis | reverse complement strand
CATCTAGTGGCTTGGTGCATCGAGCCTTCCGTAGGAGTCTTGGGTTCTTTGATCGTCCACTCGACTTTGTGATTACTTTTTGCATTTGCTCGGTAGTTGTCAAAGCTTTTTTCAAGTGATTTGTTTCTTTTTCGCTTGGATCTCGCTTGGCTTCGTTTGGGCTTAGATCACATAGCTCATAGAGGTTTTTGTGCTTTCTTCTTGGTTTGAAGGACTGTTTTGGTGTTTTGGGGATTCGATTGTGTTCTCATTGAGTGAAATTGATCTTTTGCTCGGTGTTACTATCTCTCAAAATTTTTTTAGTGAACTTTGCCATTGAAAAGGAAAACGAATATTCTCTTTTGCGTTGCATTAGTTAATTGAAATTAGAAGCTTTTCATTGATTAAGTGATTTAAGACAAAGAAAAGTTTCGTTTATTTGTCATTAGCTGCATTAGAGTGCTTCTTGATTGTGGTCATTTTGTTTGAAAAATTCTCAACTCTCTCGTAGTTAGTATTCATCGAACGAAATGATATTCTTTGGCATATAGCTTGCATTTAGGGAATTGTGAGAGATTACATACGGTAGGACCTGGAAATTGAAACTTAACTAAAGATCAACCATAAAATGAACTGAATGAACTTAAAAATGCATTGGAACATAACTCTCACTAATTAGAGGTCTAGGCTAGAGACGTGCTCCGGCGTCGTTAAACCTAGTCACTGTTGTTTCACACTACGGTTGGGTGATTCCTCCTTTTGTGACTTGATAGTGGTCTAGCACAGACTTGAGCTCCCATGTACCGTCGCGTATATAGGGGAGACCCCACTAGGTTATCATCCTTTATCCGCAGGAAGCCGTGTCTACCGCCTTACAAGCCGTAACGCACCGAACACAGCATTCGGGAAGATTGACTGCCGTACGGGAAGTCCTTGGTTTTCATATGATTGCCAAGGTGTATATGCAGTTTTACGGATTTGTTTGGTAAACCCTTTGCCTAGTCTCTCCAGAGTAGTCACTTTCGATCCTTTTCAGACTCCTTAAAAGAAAAGGCTCACTTGAGCAGTTTGTCACTTCGGGCTCACAAAACATTTGAAGGCGACTAGAGTCACCTTTTTGTCCTTTTCTCGACTCTTAAAACATGAAAAGGTCAAGTTGTGTCCTTGTGTCTTAAAATTTATTTGGCCGTGATAAAAATTACCTGGTTAGATCTTGTGTGCATTAGTTTGAGTAGGGTCCTTTATCGTTAGACTCCCTTAGGTTTTGTTCGAAGTTTGTCATCCTGGCTGAACCGTCGACTCCCGTTCCAAGTGAGCAAGGGTCTCCGTCCTCCACTGCTCCTGAGGTACTGGTTGTAAGTGATACTCTTCCTGTTATCCCGAGTATCCAACCGATCAACTCTCGCGCTCCGGACGACGAAGGTTACGAAATTCATTGGAACCCCATCTGGGAGCCTGAAGAGGACGATATTCCTTTTACCCCCCCTGGTGTTTCGTCTCCAATGTCTACCTCTCACATGGATGAGACATCTCCTAGAGTGAGTGAGACACCTGTTTTGTCGAATATCGACACTCCCATTCCAGCTACTTCTCTTCTCCCCCCACGCTACCAGTCGTTGAGGGATAGGGTAAGTTCCAGGACCCCCACTTCGACCATGTGGGATCCCCATATCACTCCCACCACGGGATCTTTTGTTTCACAAGTCCACACTACACCTGTCACTTCAGTTCCGATGAATCCAACTGTTTGTGTAGCGCATTCAACTCCAGTTGTTAGTGCCGTAACAACATCTTCAGCCTTGAACGTTGGTGCTGGTCCCCCTCACGGTCAAGTGAGTAGTGGCCAACCAGCACTCTCGCCTAGAGTTTTCCACCCTGCACAAAGTGCTCCACCCTCTTCTGGTCCCGTCCCAGGAGGGGGGCCATATGATGCTTATGGACAAGCTGTTCAGGATCCGAATGCGCAAGGTCCATTCTTTTATTACGATTCTATTGGTTAATACCTTCAACTTTCTCAACCCTTGCCTACTCAACCTTTTGTTGAGGTTTCGGTACCATTATCCGTTGCTTGGAACGCCACCTCTTTCCATGGAGGCCAAGCAATGCCTACACAGCTTCAGGGACCGCCTAACCAAGGCCAGCCACCTTATGTGCAAATCCCCCAAGGGCAGCAATATTATGACCAGTCTTACCCAGGACAATCTGGGGGCCCACAAGGACAACCCTATCAGGGACAACCTTCGGCCGCTGGTGGTCCATCTTTTACTTATTTGAATCAACCTTCTGGTTACCCGGGGCAACCTGGTACCCAACAAGGTTACCCGTCTGGACAACCAGGACAACCTTACATCCAACAAGGCCAACTTGGTATCCAGCAGGGTTATCCCTCTGGACAAACTGGACAAACTTATATTCCACAACATCAACCGGCAGTCCAACAGGGATATCCTTCTGGGCAAGGGGGGCAGCCTTACATACAATAGGGCCAACCCACTGCTTAGCCTAGTCATCCTTCTGGGCAAGCGGGTCAGCTTTCTGCACAACAAGGCCAACCGCTACCCAGCTTAGTCATCCTTCTGGACAGGCTGGCCAACCTCAAGGTCAACCGGCCGTTCATCCCGCTCAGCCATCTGTTCCGCAAGGAAAACCCTTGGTTGCACAAGGACAACCTGGTACCCAGCAAGCACATCCTTCTGGGAAAACAGGTCCGTCCCAAGCCCAACCAAGCCAACCTTCCGGCCAGATGGTCCAAGCTCAACCCATTCAAGGACATCCTTTTGGGCCCCAGACTCAAATTGGTTATCAAATGCAAGGTGGGCCACGACCCCAACCTTCTTACCAAGCGCAGCCTTCTTATCAGGCTTAGTATGGAGCTTAGCAAACGTATGGCTACCAGCAACCCCAGGGGCAAACTCAATTTACCCCTTATCAAAATTATCAACAGATACAGGTCACTCCTTACCAGAATTATCAGCAACAGTACGTTGCACCTGTAGGACAAGTTGCTAATCCATGGGGTGCTAGGGGGAAGACCCAGGGTCAACTGTCTATTTATGGATAGAATCCTTATGGACAGAACCCCTATGGGCAAAATCCCTATGGGAAAAACCCTTATGGGCCAGACCCATCCAGACAAATTCCATGGGGGCAACCACCACCTGGTTGGAACCCTGGTGCTACCTCTCTTCCACAGCCACAAATGTCCTTTAATCCTCAGTTGCCTTTCTTAGCGACGTTGGAACTTCCAGATGTGTCCAAGTTGACAAATGATCCCATTCTTCATAATCCATATTGGCCATCAGTTCCAACTAAGATACCCGGTGATTGCCCGAAATTCGACGACAAAGCTGGTGAGGACCCTCAAGCCCATGTCATGACCTATCACCTTTGGTGCTCATCCAACTCATGGCTTGATGACTCCATCCATCTCCGCCTCTTCCAAAGGAGTCTCACCGGCTCGGCCGCTAAGTGGTATATTGAGTTGAATCATGGAACATTTCAAGACTTCAACTTGCTGGCTATGGCATTCCTAACTCATTTTCAGTTACCCATTCGGTATGAGACAGGGACAAATCTCCTTACGTCTCTCAAATAGGACACGGCCACGCATATATCCGATCATATACATGAATGGAGACGGCGTCGTCGCTTGATCAAATTTTGGATTCCTGATCAGCTTCTGACCGATTGGTTCACGACTTCCTTTGTCCCTGCAATTACACGGTACATCGCCATGGGAGCTTGTGTAACTGAAGAGCAAGCTATCGCGCGTGCTCAGTACCTTGACTTGGTATATTCTCAGTCAGGCACTTTATATGATTATTTGCTAGATGCCCCGAGACCCGGAACATCCAAAGCTCCGCCAAAACCATCTATTGACGGTGTTATTGGCTCTGTAAACGCGCCTTCAAAGAAATCATCCGCGAACCCTGGGAAGAAAAAACATAATGATTCTAATGGAAACAATTCTCAGGGTCAATCTAATTCTGGAAGTACCTCCGAGGTAAACGTCGTTCAGTCCACCACGGCGGATAAATCCTCGAAAGGGAAAAAGAAAGGTAAAGCCAAGAATAAATTCGAACAGCCCAAACAGGACTCCCCTAAACCTCCACCCAAGGAAGGAGCCAAACGGAAACCTAAGTATCCTTGTCTTATCTATGATGAGGATCACTACACTAAAGACTGCCCCAGGCGGTTCGAAGTTAGTCGATTATTGAAGGGTGCTCATGGGACCCCTGCTGTGCTTAAAGAACCTTTCCCTTCACAACAAACTCAAATGGTGGCAGATCCATCGCAACCCTCTTCTTCATTCGGCTCTCAAGTCTTCATGGCTGGGATAATTCCCATCCATGTCACTACTCGAGCGAAAGAATATCCACCTCATGTTGGGAAAGAGCCAGAGGTCCCCTCCAGCGCTCCTCCGTCCAGTTCTGGTCCACTCCACATCGAACGACCTAGCACTGAGACGCCGATCCGACCCCCTCCAAAAGGTGTACTTCAGAAGTCTTCTTAAAACCCGAATGCCCATGCTGCTCAGCACTACAACATTGTTGAGGACTTAGCCCAGGCTCTGTCTGCTATGTCTGCTCTAGAAGTCCTCCAGAGCTGCCCCTCCCAGAGGAAGTCCTTGCTATCGGCCATCGGTGGCATAGACCCGGCTGACTCAGATCTGATTTCTTTTGATCTCGAGGGCTATACGCTGAGACTGCCTCACCAAATCGCTTTCCTTATACAGGTCATCATCAATGGTAAAACGATTCATCGTACAGTCATTGATGAAGGTGCCTCAACTTGCATCATGTTTGTTGCTTGCTGGAAAGCTATTGGTTCTCCAACATTGAGCCAGTCTCCTACGACGTTAGAAGCCTTTGATGGAAGAGAGTCCCGTCCTTACGGTATCCTCCAACACTTGACCATCTCCTTGGAAGGGAAGATGGTAGAAGTGGAGGTCGAAGTTGTCGACGCTAATCTTACCTACAACCTCCTCCTCGGACGTAGCTGGACATACGCCATGCAAGCCATGGCTTCCTCCCTTTTTCGTGTCATTCGTTTCCCTCATCAAGGGAAGATTGTCACGGTGGACCAGCTCTCCTTCTTCGCCTCTTCTTCCGAAGGTAATGTGCCGTTCGTGGAGCATACCTCCAAATCATTCAAGAGTGTGGGAGCCGAACTCTTTAAGGATCCCGCCCTAATGGGTGTCTTTCCATTTCCACCTCCGAATCTCGCCCCTATTAAAACTATTTCCGTGCATCAGATAGAATCTCGGGGTGATATGATGCCATTCCAGCGCAATAACAGTGATGTCAACCTTCACTCCATTTTCAATGGACTGAAGCTTGGGGGGCATGTACCTCGAATTGATACACCATGCTGGGGGGCATGCCGGTCCCTTTATTCTCAAGTTTAGTGCGCTTCGATTTGTACATGCGTATGTGTGTGTGTGAGTTTTCATGTTTTCGGTTTGGTGTGAAAGCATGATTGCCCCTTATTGTATCTTAGTGTTGCTTGTGCAGATGTCGGATGCACCTTACATTGGTTTCGCTGATGGTGCCTGCCGCAGCACTCGTAATTTGTCCTCTACGGCATGGGTGATCTACGATACTCACGGTGAGTTGATAGATCTTCAAGGTGTTTGTTTAGGCTGTACTACAAACAATGTTGCTGAATATAGCGTTGTTATTGAATTATTAGCCGAGGCAATTAATCTCGGTATTCATACATTGCTTGTTAACCTAGACTCTCAACTTGTCGTCCATCAGCTCAATGGGTGGTATTCCGTCAGAGACCGTCACATTTTAAGGTTGTACTTACGTGTTAAATTGTTAGAAAGGAATTTTGACTTTATCACATATCAGCATATTCCACGACGATTAAACACATTATCTGATGCATTGGCCAATCATGTATTAGATAGACATTTCTGTAATTTATAATCAAAACATTATACAAGCAAGCACATAAAATCACAATAATAAACCATAGGCATATGTATATATATGTGTGTGTCATAATGTTTGCACCGCGTGCGTTACAAAACCCAAAAAATAATACATGTTCATCCTGATACATCCTCAGACAACATGTCCCTCAAAAAATATGCATGAAAGAAGCTTAGGAGTCTATTCGTGGTGGTGCTCATGATAGCACGTCACTGCGCGCACCAAGTGTCTCAACAGATGATGGATGCGGGTCGGCACCCCCACTGTGTGCCTCTGGTATGCAAAGGGCACGTTCGCCAATCTAGCGTAGCCTGGAATCCCTTGGGTAAGTCCCTCGAGATTCTGCACCAGCTCTTCCCCCACGGCTCCCCTTGCCTGAGGGTCAGCTGCAGGTTGGTCCCTCCGCGCTATAGGAGACAAGCCGGCTGGTTGCTTTGGGCCCACATCTGCATATACATACAATTTTCATCAGAACATGCATGTATTGACAAAAAAAAAAATGAAAATACATAAAACACCAAAAAGAGAAGATCATACCTAACTCCTCTTCCCACTCCTCTCCCTCTGGCAGTGGGAGGTCTGGGTCCCCCATGAAGTTGGTTCCCGCGTATGGCCAATCCTCTACCATGATCAACTGACGGTGAAGCCATATGAAGAACTCGGGCCGCCATGACATATGTTGGCCCCCTCCTCCTCTGGGCATCAATGTTGCCCAGCGAGCAATCCTAGGCTCTCGTGGCAATGGGTCCGCCACTACAGCTCCCTGGTACTGGAAGAGCGACAATCGTTCCAAGAAGAACGACACCAAAATCGATCCATACCCAAACTATTTCACTCCCCCGCGCTTACACTTTGTAAGCAGCCTTTTGATATTTGTAGTCACCGTTGTAGCCCAGTCAAAAAAGGTGGGGCTAAGGCATTCTGTCGCTAGTAACAGATGATTCTTTCTTGCCTCATGGGGCACCTTTACCCCAGCTGCACGCGTGATAGTGAACAGTATCACCCTAAGAGCCAAGTCATGGATGGTGGCGATATCCACCTTAGCATTGTTTTTCCCAAATTGTGCCTCTGAGCACACACGAGCCTTCACTTCACCTATCTTCTCCCCGGAAGGCCTGCTTCTGGTCAAAATGGGGCTCGCCCCTCTCCATGACAGCCCAGTAATGAAGTACACATCAGATACATCCATCTCTAAGGTCTGATCCCGTAAGCGGAATACTTGGTCATCGACATCCCAAGCATCCACTATGAACTGTAATAGCTCCGGTTGAGCTCGCAGATAAGAGGTGAGGAAGAACTTTTTGAGACGACAGTCTCTCAAAGCATTCATACATCCCTCATCCACTATGGCCAAGGCATCTACGGCATCATGCTCCCTTTATTTCCATTCCACCACCATTTTTGCTTGTTTCCTGCACCCACAAGGATGAATAAATCATTAATGAAACCCTGGTAGGCTCACAAACCGGACAAATTTCAAAAATGATGGGCAAATTCAAATAAAAATTTAGGTCGCGCGGTTGGCGCCAATAGTGTGGCACCTTTGGGTAAATCACCCCATTGGCACGGACCCGTGCCAGATACCCGCGCCAATGGGGCGCAACCCTAAATTTTGAAATCCCCATTGCGGAGGCTCAATCCGGGAACAAAATGCATAAAAAGAGTATGAAAATGGAGCTAAGGGAAGCGCCTCTTACCTGGAACTGGTGGAATCTCAAATGGTTGCACGGATTGGCGGTAATCACTACTCGAAGTTTGCTCCCCAAATGGACCACCACTACTATGCAAGAGGTAAAAAGTAAAAGTAATTCTATTTTTTACATTTTCACCATATTTATAGACTTTTTGACTTGTAATTAGGGTTAAAGAGTTCTTTTTGAATATTTTAATATATTTTTGGTCGAAAATGGATTTTACGCTTGCTTTTGGTGCTATGACAGGTCCTTTTTGCAACTTCGATGGTGAAACGAGTTGTATTTATACTTTTTTGGACTCTGTAAATACACGAAAAAGTCACTATGGAGTCATCTTTCAGCTCTTTTCTGACTCGCTAAAAATGAAAAGATTGCCAGGTTTCCCCCCTTGACTCGTTAAACATAAATAAGAGGTGATCATCTTTAAACCCTTTTCCGATCGTGTAAAAATGAAAAGATCGTTGGACCCTTATCGTTTCGGGTTCGTTAATGGTTACAAAATGACATGACGTTGATCATTTTTTTACTTTTTCAAATCGATATCACTACTCATGAAAATTACTCCTCGATCGTGATGGTCGGGCGATTCTTTCGAGCATTGTTTTATACTTTTTCAGGCTCAGAAGACACAACTTTACGAAAAAGGACCCCCCTGGAGTCTGCTTTTTGCTGTCTTTTCAGACTCTCTAAATAGGAAAATACGTCGAGTTCTCCCTTTGTCAGACTCGTTAAAACTTAATGAAATCGGATTCTGTCGTAATGACGCCCACAAGCATATGTTATCCCCGTCAAGCTTGTTAAAAATAACTGGGGTACTCGCCAGAAATGGTGGGGAAAATGGATCCATAATCATTGTCGTGTCGGCAGTATGTCTCTCTTGAACATGGCACTAGTCTGCATTCGTGTCTGGGTGGGAACATCTCATCTTGTTTCACATTAGCCTCTGTGGGTTTGGGTGATCCTGTTTGACCTCTCATCTTCTCATTTCTTTGTCACCATGACCTCTGCTCATTTGATGTCAAATACTGCCAAGTCCACTATCGTGTCGCCGATATGTTCAAGAGAAGTTGACCTCTGCAAAATTACAACCTCCCTCTGATACCTCACATAATTCTGAATCACCACAACATCATTCCTCTGTCTCGTGTCAATGATGTGGGAAACATTATGGCCCACCTTTGATCAAGGTCACTTCCTGTCGACTTCAGCTCATTATCCAAGAAGCTGATCTAGAGACTCCCTTCGGTGCCTTGGAGCCTGCATGCCTCAATGGCAGGTTCTTCGTGTTCGACGAGAGGTTTCCTCATTGGCCTCTGATTGAATGATTCTACGGGTGTTCGATGCCAGCTCATTGATTCACACACCGTAGATTATACCTATAGTACCTTGAGGACCATTGTCATTATTGGTGGTACCTCTCGCGTCTATTAACAATTTTCATCATTGACTGGTAATCAGATGATGTTCATGCATGTTCGACTTCAACTCATGTATTCGCATGCTTGAACTTGTACTCTGTTCGGGTCGAGATGGAGCGCAAGACCCTGGATTTTGTCTATTGGGATCCAGGTTGCGATTTGTGGCTTATTATGATCATTACATGACTCATTCACTGGATGGCTGCGACCATGCCTGAGTCTATTTATCGATCCTCTCTGGATGGCTGCGTCCATACCTTGGATCTAGATCGTTATGTACTCTATTATGGATGGCTGCGCCCATACCACATACATCATGTACTTGAGATATCAGTTGTACTTCTTTACGCAGGTTCTCCGGTGGTCGTGTTTTCAGTCACGCATGTTCTTGTAAAGCATTTCATCCCTCTCTCTCTCGGGCCTCATGCTTTAGGGGGCATCTGTTACACATCAATTTGTCATCGTTTGTCACCGTCTCTTTTACCCCTCACCTGCACACTGGAGGACTCATTCCGGGACCTGTGAGAAGTGACATGACCTGAAACCACTTGCATCATATTCCTCTAAGTATGAGCTTCATTTGCCCTAAAAACATCTCCTGCAAAATCTCCATGAAAACAACTCTTTTTGCATTAGCGCGGGTCCGCAGTTCACTGCCCCCGCCAATGAGGGAAATCCTCTAAAATGGGCGCGCTATTGGCGCTCTGTCTCAGAGTCGCACTCGCGCCAACCGAATTGAGTAAAGTTTTTAACCAACAAGCTCCTGAAGGTTCTCTTCAACCCATTCACCAACTGAATCTATGTTGAGCTAGGATGGTTTGGCTTCGAATCTCCATAGAAGGGAAAGTGGTTTGCCACCTTCCATGGAAGTTTCCAAGTGATAAAGCCAATCCCATGAATAATGTGGTTGATCCTATCTCTTTCTTCTCAATCTATAAAAGCTTGCCTCTATGCCTTGAGCAAGCTAGTC
>CM062805.1:806131317-806163817 GCA_031772625.1 Pinus tabuliformis | reverse complement strand
GGAGGGATCGGGTAGCTCCGCACCCCACGCACCCTACGTACAAGCAACCTAGGAGATTTCCCAAAGCTTTACCGACCAGACGATGAATAATTTTCCCCTACGACCACCTCCACGCAAAGGAGGGAGGTCGAAGTGTTCCACCTCGAAATCCTTCTTCCATATAGCCCCCACCATCGATGACTATAGTAGAAAACCTCCTCCCCATTGGACCACGAGCGCATACACAATTGAAACAACAAGTTCCCCCCAACCCTCCCCGCAAAGAGGCCACCTAGGAGTCCACCCGAACAATAGCAACGATGGACCTCGATCGCATGATCACCTGTGGCAGCCTCAATGCAAAGGAAACGGAAGGAAACAAAACAAAAAGACCAACCGAGCCCACAACCTCTCTTAGAAATTCCCCCCGACCCTCCACGCCACGCACTGAGGTGACCTAGGAGTCCACCCGTGCCAGCAGAAACGGTGGACCTCGATCACTTGACCGCCTGTGGCAACCACGATGTGAAGGCAAAGGAAGGAAGTAAATGCAAATCAAGAGGGTCGCTACACAATACAAGAACACATACCGAACAGGAGGAGGGATCGGGAAGCTTCGCACCCCACATACCCTATGTACAAGCAACCTAGGAGATTTCCCACAGCTTTACCGACCGGACGATGAATAATTTTCCCCTACAGTCACCTCCACGCAAAGGAGGGAGGTCGAAGCATTCCACATTGAAAACATTCTTCCAAATAACCCCCACCATCGATGTAGCAAGCCTCCTCCCCGTTGGAACATGAGCGCATACACAATTGAAACAACAAGTGCCCCCCAACCCTCCCCGCAGAGAGGCCACCTAGGAGTCCACCCAGACAACAGCAACGATGGACCTTGATCGCATGATCGCTTGTGGCAGCCTCAATGCAAATGAAATGGAAGGAAACAAAAAAACAAGACCAATCGAGCCCACAACCTCTCTTAAAAATGTGCTCCCCGACCCTCCACGCCACGCACCGAGGCCACCTAGGAGTCCACCCGCGACAGCAGAAATGGTGGACCTCGATCACTTGACCGCCTACGGCAACCACGATGTGAAGGAAAAGGAAGGAAGTAAATGCAAATCAAGAAGCTCACTACACAATACAAGAACATATCCAAATAGGAGGAGGGATCGGGCAGCCCCGCACCCCCCGCACCCTACGTACAAGCAACCTAGGAGATTTCCCACAGCTTTACTGACTGGACAATGAATACTTTTCCCCTACGGCCACCTCCACGCAAAGGAGGGAGGTTGAAGCGTTCCACCTCGAAATCCTTCTTCCAGATAGCCCCCACCATCGACATAGCAAGCCTCCTCCCCATTGGACCAGGGGCGCATACACAATTCAAACAACAAATACCCATAAACGTTGTGACTTAACATTTCCAACCGCAAAAGCCTCCCTCACACGCAAGATGCAAGGGAAAATCCGACCCCTCGATCAAACATATGGGCCAACACATCTATCAAAACCTCAAAGCCAACGCAACCACGAACAATGTGCACTTTGAAAGGAATGCCAACCCTTGACTTTACAACAAGGAGAACAGCGCCTCACATCGCTTGACGGAAAAAGCAAGCAAGAGGGAGGGTAGGTGGTTTACAACCAAAACCCTTCCACTTCCCTCTTAAATGTATGCATCTCAACTGACAATGCCAACACGGAAAGAGTACAAGCACAAGACACCGGCACCATAAACAGCCGAACAATGAAGAGGCTAGCCATCACAAGGAGCCACACCACAACAACCCATACAACTCCCAAAACTTGGAGCAAAAGGGGAAGTGTTCACATATGCCTCCCGGGACAAGCATGGCCAACATTACCACTCATGCGCTACCAAGAGGGTATGGAGAGAAGATGAAAATCAGACACCCTACAAACGACCCAAGGCCATTCTTGAGGCAAACCCGAAAAACCAACTCAATTTCCAACCCACCTTTCACACGAAAAGAAAAACCCTCCACACCAAATAGGGAGGAGGTGAACAATATAACGAGGAGACAATTTCAATGGAGCCACAAATGGCTGCCTATCCTAATCAAAATTCTCTATTCGCAACAACCGAGGGGCACGATAGCGACATAGGCAACGACGGAGTTTTGGGGCTTCCATCTGGGACCACAACAACGAAGGCTCAAAGGAGCGCGGAGGAAACTATCAACATTCTTATCGTTGGGATGGGAAAGAGGGACGGGGATGAGCATTACCCACATTACCGCTCATGTGCTACTGAGCGGGGATGGAGAGAAGACGAAAATCGGCCACCCTACAAATGACCCAAGGCCATCGTTCGAGCAAACCCAACAAAGCAACTCGATTACCAACCCACCTTTCACACGGAAAGGAAAACTGTCACCTGTATCTTCTGGAGGGGCACGAGGGGGACCAGGATGAGCCAAGGAGCCACAGCACAACAACCCATACAGCACCAAGAACTTAGAGAGCAGAAGGGGAATTGTTCACGTATGCCTCCCGGGACAAGCATGGCCAACATTACCGCTCATGCGCTACCGAGTGGGGATGGAGAGATTATGAAAATCAGACACCCTACAAACGACCCAAGGCCATCCTTCAGGCAAACCCGAAAACACAACTTGATTACCAACCCACCTTTCACACGGAAAGAAAACTTGTCGCTGGTATCATCTGGAGGGGCACAAGGGGACCAAAGCAAACCAGGGAGCCAAACCACAACAACCCCTACAGCTCCAAGAACTTAGAGAGCAATTGTCCACATATGCCTCCCGAGACGAGCATGGGCAACATTACCACTCATGCGCTACCGAGTTGGGATGGAGAGAAGATGAAAATCGCCCACCCTACAAACGACCCAAGGCCATCGTTCAGGAAAATGCGAAAACACAACTCGATTACCAACCCACCTTTCAGACGAAAAGAAAAACTGTCACTGGTATCATCTGGAGGGGCACGAGGGGGACTAGGACGAGCAGAGCCACACCACAAAACATCAACCCATACAGCTCCAAGGACTTGGAGAGTGGAAGGGGAATTGTTCACATATGCCTCCCAGGACGAGCATGGCCAGCATTACCGCTCATGCGCTACCGAGTGGGGATGGAGAGAAGATGAAAGTCGGCCTCCCTACAAATGACCCAAGGCCATCGTTCAGGCAAATGTGAAAACGCAACTCGATTACCAACCCACCTTTCACACGGAAAGAAAACCTGTCGCTGGTATCATCTGGAGGGGCACTCGGGGACCAAGACGAGCCAGGGAGCCACACCAAAACAACCCATACAGCTCCAACAACTTGGAGAGAAGAAGGGGAATTGTTCACGTATGCCTCCCAAGACGAGCATGGCCAACATTACCGCTCTTGCGCTACCGAGTGGGGATGGAGAGAAGATGAAAATCAGCAGCCCTACAAATGACCCAAGGCCATCGTTCAGGCAAACCCGAAAACACAACTCGATTACCAACCCACCTTTCACACGGAAAGAAAACTTGTCGTTGGTATCATCTGGAGGGGCACGTGGGGACCAGGATGAGCCAGGGAGCCACACCACACCAGCCCATACAGCTCCAAGAACTTGGAGAGCAGAAGGGGAATTGTTCACATATGCCTCCCAAGACGAGCGTGGCCAACATTACCGCTCATGTGCTACCGTGTGGGGATGGAGAGAAGACGAAAATCGGTAACCCTACAAATGACCCAAGGCCATCCTTCGGGCACACGCGAAAACACAACTCGATTACCAACCCACCTTTCACATGGAAAGAAAACCTGTCACTGGTATCATCTGGAGGGGCGCAAGGGGGACCAAGACGAGCAAGGGAGCCACACGAGAACAACCCATACAGCTCCAAGAACTTGGAAAGCAGAAGGAGAATTGTTCACATATGCCTCCCAAGATGAGCATGGCCAACATTACCGCTCATGCGCTACCGAGTGGGGATGGAGAGAAGATGAAAATCGGCCACCCTACGAATGACCCAAGGCCATCATTCAGGCAAACGTGAAAACACAACTCAATTACCAACCCACCTTTCACACGGAAACAAAACCTGTCGCTGGTATCATCTAGAGGGGCGCGAGGGGGACCAGGACGAGCAAGGGAGCCACACCACAACAGCCCATACAGCTCCAAGAACTTGGAAAGCAAAAGGGGAATTGTTCACATATGCCTCCCAAGACGAGCATGGCCAACATTATTGCTCATGCGCTACCGAGTGGGGATGGAGAGAAGATGAAAATCAGCCACCCTACAAATGACCCAAGGCCATCGTTGAGGCAAACGTGAAAACACAACACAATTACTAACCCACCTTTCACACGGAAATAAAACCTGTCGATGGTATCATCTAGAGGGGCGCGAGGGGGACCAGGACGAGCAAGGGAGCCACACCACAACAGCCCATACAGCTCCAAGAACTTGGAAAGAAAAAGGGGAATTGTTCACATATGCCTCCTAAGACGAGCATGGCCAACATTACCGCTCATGCGCTATCGAGTGGGGATGGAGAGAAGATGAAAATTGACAACCCTACAAATGACCCAAGGCCATCGTTCAGGCAAACATGAAAACACAACTCAATTACCAACCCAACTTTCACACGAAAACAAAACCTGTCGCTCAGATCATCTGGAATTTGCATGGGCCCCCGCACGACCGAAACGAAGCGACAAGGGAGAGAAGGGAAAACGAGCAGCACGAAAATGAACAAAGCTAACCTCAGGTCACAACTTAGCATTTTTTATATGGGCTCGTTGGCCCGTGCGCGCCCTGGCCCCAATGAATTTGCATGGGCGCCCGCTCGACCGAAACGAAGGGACAAGCGAGAGCCCAACAAACGAGATGCACGAACAAGCACAAAGCCAACCTCGGGTCACAACTTAGCATTTTTTGATACGGGCTCATTCGCCCGGGCGTGCCCTCACCCGAACGACCCACCCGAATGAGTTCACACGGATGCCCTCAAACGACCCACCCGAACGATTTTGCATGGGCGCCCAAACGACCGAAACGAAGCAACAAGGGAGAGTCGGGAAAACAAGTTGCACAAACGTGCACAAAGCCAACCTCGGGTCACAACTTAGCATTTTTGATACGGGCACGTTCGCCCAGGCTCGCCCTCGCTCGAACGACCCGCCCAAACGAGTTCACATGCACGCCCTCAAACGACCCGCCCGAACGATTTTGCATGGGCGCCCGAACGACCGAAACGAAGTGACAAGGGAGAGCCGGGCAAACGAGCTGCACGAACGTGCAAAAAGACAACCTCGGGTCACAACTTAGCATTTTTGATATGGGCTCATTCGCCCGGGCGCGCCCTTGCCCGAACGACCCACCCGAACGAGCTCACACGGGCGCCTTCAAACGACCCGCCCGAACGATTTTGCATGGGCGCCCGCATGACCGAAACGAACCGACAAGGGTCAAACGAGATGCACGAATGTGCACGAAGCCAACCTCGAGTCACAACTTAGCATTTTTGATACGGGTTCGTTCGCCTGGGTGCGCCCTCGCCCGAACGACCCGCCCGAACGAGTTCACACGGGCGCCCTCAAACGACCCGCCGGAACGATTTTGCATGGGTGCCCGAACGACCGAAATGAACCGACAAGGGAGAGCCGGGCAGATGAGCTACACGAATGTGCACAAAGCCAACCTCGGGTCACAACTTATCATTTTTGATACAGGCTCATTCGCCTAGGTGCGCCCTCGCCCGAACGAGTTCACATGGGCGCCCTCAAACGACCCGCCCGAACGACCAAAACGAACCGGCAAGGGATAGCCAGACAAACGAGCTGCACAAAGATGCACAAAGCCAACCTCGGGTCACAACTTAGCATTTTTGATACAGGCTTGTTCGCCCGGGCGCGCCCTCACCCAAACGACCCGCCCGAACGAGTTCACACGGGCGCCCTCAAACGACCTGCCCGAACGACCGAAACAAACCGACAAGGGAGAGCCGGACAAATGAGCTGCATGAACGTGCACAAAGCCAACCTCGGGTCACAACTTAGCATTTTTGATACGGGCTCGTTCGCCCGGGCGCGCCCTCCCCGAACGACCTGCCCGAACGAGTTCACACGGGTGCCCTCAAACGACCCGCCCGAATGACCGAAACGAACCGACAAGGGAGAGCCGGACAAACGAGCTGCACGAACGTGCACAAAGCCAACCTCAGGTCACAACTTAGCATTTTTGATACGGGCTCATTCACCCGAGAGTGCCCTCGCCCGAACGACCCGCCCGAACGAGTTCACACGGGCGCCCTCAAATGACCCGCCCGAATGACGAAACGAAGCGACAAGGGAGAGCCGGGCAAACGAGCTACACGAATGTGCACAAAGCCAACCTCGGGTCACAACTTAGCATTTTTCATACGGGCTCGATCGCCCAGGCGTGCCCTCGGTCGAACGAGCCACTCGAACGAGTTCACACGTGCGCCCTCAAACGACCCGCCCGAACGACCGAAATGAACCAACAAGGGAAAGCCGGGCAAACGAGCTGCACGAACGTGCACAAAGCCAACCTCGGGTCACAACTTAGCATTTTTGATATGGGCTCGTTCGCCCAGGTGTACCCTCACCCGAACGACCCGCTCGAACGAGTTCACACGGGTGCCCTCAAATGACCTACCCGAACGACCGAAACGAACCAACAAGGGAGAGCCGAGAAAACGAGCTGCACGAACGTGCACAAAACCAACCTCGGGTCACAACTTAGCATTTTTGATACGGGCTCGTTCACTCGGGCGCGCTCTCGCCCGAACGACCCGCCCGAACGAGTTCACACGGGCGCCTTCAAACGACCCGCCCGAATGACCGAAACGAACCGACAAGGGAGAGCCGGGAAAACGAGCTACATGAACGTGCACAAAGCCAACCTCGGGTCACAACTTAGCATTTTTTATACGGGCTCGTTCGCTCGGGTGTGCTCTCGCCCGAACGACCCGCCCGAACGACCGAAACGAACCGACAAGGGTGAGCCGGGAAAACGAGCTGCACGAACGTGCACAAAACCAACCTCGGGTCACAACTTAGCATTTTTGATACGGGCTCGTTCGCATGGGTGCGCCCTCACCAGAACGACCCACTCGAACGAGTTCACATGGGCGCCCTCAAACGACCTACCCGAATGATTTTGCATGGGTGCCCGAACGATCGAAACGAACCAACAAGGGAGAGACGGGAAAATGAGCTGGACGAACGTGCACAAAACCAAACTCGGGTAACAACTTAGCATTTTTGATACGGGCTCGTTCACCCGGGCACGCCCTCGCCCAAACGATCCGCCCAAACGAGTTCACACGGGCACCCTCAAACGACCCGCCCGAATGACCAAAACGAACCAACAAGGGAGAGCCAGGTAAACGAGCTGCACAAGCGTGCACAAAGCCAACCTCGGGTCACAACTTAGCATTTTTGATATGGGCTCGTTCGCTCGGGCGCGCCCTCACCCGAACGACCCGCCCGAACGAGTTCACACGGGCGCCCTCAAACGACCCGCCCGAACGACCGAAACGAACCGACAAGGGAGAGCCGGGCAAACGAGCTGCACAAACATGCACAAAGCCAACATCGAGTCACAACTTATCATTTTTGATACAGGCTCGTTCAACCGGGCATGCCCTCGCCCGAACGAGTCCACACGGGCGCCCCCAAACGACCCACCCGAACGACCGAAACGAAGCGACAAGGGAGAGCCGGGCAAACGAGCTACACGAACGTGCACAAAGCCAACCTCGAGTCACAACTTAGCATTTTTGATACGGGCTCATTCGCCTGGGCATGCCCTCGCCCGAACGACCCACCCGAATGAGTTCACACGGGCGCCCTCAAACGACCCGCCCGAACAAGTTCACACGGGCGCCTCAAACGACCCGCCCGAATGAGTTCACACGGGCGCCCTCAAATGACCTGCCCGAACGACCCGCCCAAACGAATTCAGACGGGCGCCCTCAAACGACCCGCCCGAACGATTTTGCATGGGTGCCCGAACTACCGAAACGAAGCGACAAGGGAAAGCCGGGCAAACGAGCTGTACGAACATGCACAAAGCCAACCTCGGGTCACAACTTAGCATTTTCGATACGGGCTCGTTCGCCCGGGCACATCCTCGCCCGAACGACTCGCCCGAACGAGTTCACACGGGCGCCCTCAAACCACCCGCCCGAACGACCCGCCCGAACGACCAGCCCGAACGAGTTCACACGGGCGCCTCAAACGACCCGCCCGAATGAGTTCACACGGGCGCCCTCAAACGACCCGCCCGAACGAGTTCATGCGGGCGCCCTCAAACGACCCGCCCGAACGATTTTGCATGGGTGCCCGAACGACCGAAACGAAGCGACAAGGGAGAGCCGGGCAAACGAGCTGCATGAACATGCACAAAGCCAACCTCGGGTCACAACTTAGCATTTTTGATACAGGCTCGTTCGCCTGGGTTCGCCGTCGCACAAACGACCCGCCCGAACGAGTTCACAAGGGCGCCCTCAAATGACCCGCCTGAACGAGTTCACACGGGGGCCCTCAAACGACCCGCCCGAACGACAGAAATGAACCGACAAGGGAGAACCGGGCAAACGAGCTGCACGAACGTTCACAAAGCCAACCTCGGGTCACAACTTAGCATTTTTTATACGGGCTCGTTCGCCCAGGCGCGGCCTCGCCAGAACGACCCGCCCGAACGAGTTCGCACGGGCACCCTCAAACGACCCCCCCAAACGACCGAAACGAACCGACAAGGGATAGCCGGGCAAATGAGCTGCACGAACATGCACAAAGCCAACCTCGGGTCACCACTTAGCATTTTTGATACGGGCTCGTTCGCCCGGGCGCACCCTCGCCCGAACGCGTTCACACGGGCGCCCTCAAACGACCTGCCCGAACGAGTTCACATGGGCGCCTCAAACGACCCGCCCGAACGAGTTCACATGGGCGCCCTCAAACGACCCGCCGGAACAACCCGCTTGAACGAGTTCACATGGGCGCCCTCAAATGACCTGCCCGAACGATTTTGCATGGGTGCCCGAACGACCGAAACAAAGCGACAAGGGAGAGCCGGGCAAACGAGCTGCACGAACATGCACAAAGTCAACCTCGGGTCACAACTTAGCATTTTTGATACGGGCTCGTTCGCCCGGGCGTGCCCTCGCCCGGACGACCCACCCAAATGAGTTCACACACGCGCTCTCAAACGACCCGCCCGAACGACTGAAACGAACCGACAAGGGAGAGCCAGGCAAACGAGCTGCATGAACGTGCACAAAGCCAACCTCGGGTCACAACTTAGCATTTTTTGTATGGGCTTGTTCGCCCGGGCGTGCCCCCACCCAAACGACCCGCCCGAACGAGTTCACATGGGCACCCTCAAATGACCCGCCTGAACGACCGAAACGAACTGGCAAGGGAGAGCCGGGAAAACGAGCTGCACGAACATGCACAAAGCCAACCTCGGGTAACAACTTAGCATTTTTGATACGGGCTCGTTCACCTGGGCGTGCCCTCTCCCGAATGACACACCCAAACGAGTTCACACGGGCACCCTCAAACGACCCGCCCGAACAAGTTCACATGGGTGCCCTCAAACGACCCGCCCAAACGATTTTGCATGGGTGCTCGAACGACCGAAACGAAGCGACACGGGAGAGCTGGGCAAACGAGCTGCACGAACGTGCACAAAGCCAACCTTGGGTCACAACTTAGCATTTTTGATTCGGGCTCATTCGCCCAGGCGCGCCTTTGCCTGAACGACCTGCCCGAACGAGTTCACACAGGCACCCTCAAACGACCCGCCCGAACGAGTTCACACGGGCGCCCTCAAACGACCCACCCGAATGCCCTGCCCGAACGAGTTCGCACGGGCGCCCTCAAATGACCCGCCCAAACGATTTTGCATGGGCACCCGAATGACCGAAATGAAGTGACAAGGGAGAGTCTGGCAAACGAGCTGCACGAACGTGCACAAAGCCAACCTTGGGTCACAACTTAGCATTTTTGATACGGGCTCGTTCGCCCGGGCGCACCCTCGCCCGACCCGCCTGAACGGGTTTGCACAGACCCCCTCGCCCGACCCGCCCGAACGGGTTTGCACGGACGTCCTTGCCCAAACAACCCGACCGAACGAGTTTGCGCGGACGCCCTCGCCTGACCCGCCCGAACATTTTTGCACGGACGACATCGCCCGACCCGCCCGAACGAATTTACACGGGCGCCCTCAAACGACCCGCCCAAACGAGTTTACATGGAAAACGACCCTCCCGAACAAGTGTTTACATGGCAAACGACTCGCTCGAACGAGTTTACATGGGTTCGACACACGACCAAAATGAAGCCACAAGGGAGATTCGGGCAAACGGGCATCACGATTGTGCACAAGGCCCACCCCCCTTCACAACATAGCATTTTTTATATGGCCACGTGTGCCCTGGGCACCATCACACGACACGACATGACACGACCCGACCCGTTTGCATGGGCATCCACACATGACACGTCCCGACCCGCCCGAACGAAATTTGGGGTTTCCATGGGCGCACGACCCGAACGAAATTTCGGGGTTTCCGTGGGCGCACGACCCGAACGAAGGCACGAGGGAGCATCAAGAAAACGGGCCACACGAACGTGCAGAAGACACACGGGCACGCCCTCGTGTGCCCGGGCACCCACACACGACACGACACGGCACGACTGGCCTTGTGCGAGCCGACCCGACACGGCCCGAACGGCCTTGTGCGAGCCTACCCGACCCGCCCGAACGTGTTTGCATGGGCACCCACACATGACATGACACGACCCGACCCGAACAAAATTTTGGGTTTCCTTGTATGCACAACCTGAACAAAATTTGGGGTTTCCATGGGTGCGCAACCCGAACGAAGGCACAAGGCAGCGTTGGGCAAACGGGCACGAACGTGTAGAAGGCACACGGGGGGTCATGACTTAGCATTTTTGGCACTGCCACGTGTGCCCGAGCACCCACGCACGGCACGACCCAACCCGCCCGAATGAAGGCACGACGAAGCGTCGGGAAAACGGGTCGCGCGAACGTGAAGGAGGCACATGGGTGGTCACGCCCTAACATTTTTTGCATGCCCACATGTTCCCGAGCACCCAAGCATGGCACGGCACGACCCGACCCCACTCGACTTGCCCGAATGCATTTGCACGGGCACCCACACATGACACGACTTGACCTGCCCGAACGGAATTTGGGGTTTCCATGTGTGCATGGCCCGAACGAAGTTTGGGGTTTCCATGGGTCCACGACCCGAACGAAGGCCCGAGGGAGGGTCAGGAAAACGGGCCGCACGAATGTGCAGAAGACACATGGGCCGCACAAATGTGCAGAAGACACACAGGCGCCCCCAAATGACCCGCCCGA
The DNA here is from genome assembly GCA_031772625.1 of Pinus tabuliformis. NCBI lineage: Eukaryota > Viridiplantae > Streptophyta > Pinopsida > Pinales > Pinaceae > Pinus > Pinus tabuliformis. Next base: position 806,152,433 of record CM062805.1, on the reverse strand, counting down.
ACGAGTTCACACGGGCGCCCTCAAACGACCCGCCCGAACTACGGAAACGAACCGACAAGGGAGAACCGGGCAAACGAGCTGCACGAACGTGCAAAAAGCCAACCTCGGGTCACAACTTAGCATTTTTGATACGGGCTCGTTCGCCCGGGCACACCGTTGCCCGAACGAGTTCGCACAGGCACCCTCAAACGACCCGCCCGAACGACCGAAACGAACCGACAAGGGATAGTCGGGCAAATGAGCTGCACGAACGTGCACAAAGCCAACCTCGGGTCACCACTTAGCATTTTTGATACAGGCTCGTTCGCCCGGGCGCGCCCTCGCCCGAACGAGTTCACACGGGCGCCCTCAAACGACCCGCCCGAACGACCTACCCGAAGGAGTTCACACGGGTGCCTCAAACGACCCACCCGAACGAGTTCACATGGGCGCCCTCAAACGACCCGCCGGAATGACCCGCCCGAACGAGTTCACACGGGTGCCCTCAAATGACCTGCCCGAATGATTTTGCATGGGTGCCCGAACGACCGAAACAAAGCGACAAGGGAGAGCCACGCAAACGAGCTGCACAAACATGCACAAAACCAACCTCGGGTCACAACTTAGCATTTTTGATACGGGCTCATTCACCCGGACGTGCCCTCGCCCGGACAACCCACCCAAACGAGTTCACACAGGCGCCCTCAAACGACCCGCCCGAACGACCGAAACGAACCGACAAGGGAGAGCCGGGCAAACGAGCTGCACGAACGTGCACAAAACCAACCTCGGGTCACAACTTAGCATTTTTGATATGGGCTTGTTCGCCCGGGCACGTCCTCACCCGAACGACCCGCGCGAACGAGTTCACATAGGCACCCTCAAACGACCCGCCTGAACAACCAAAACGAACTGGAAAGGGAGAGCCGGGCAAACGAGCTGCACGAACGTGCACAAAGCCAACCTCGGGTCACAACTTAGCATTTTTGATATGGGCTTGTTCGCCCGGGCGCGCCCTCACCCGAACGAGTTCACATGGCACCCTCAAACGACCCGCTTGAATGACCGAAACGAACCGGAAAGGGAGAACCGGGCAAACGAGCTGCACGAATGTGCACAAAGCCAACCTCGGGTCACAACTTAGCATTTTTGATACGGGCTCGTTCGCCCGGGCGCGCCCTCTCCCGAACGACACACCCAAACGAGTCCACACGGGCACCCTCAAACGACCCACCCGAACGAGTTCAACGGGTGCCCTCAAACGACCCGCCCGAACGATTTTGCATGGGTGCTCGAACGACCGAAACGAAGCGGCAAGGGAGAGCCGGGCAAACGAGCTGCACGAACGTGCACAAAGCCAACCTTGGGTCACAACTTAGCATTTTTGATATGGGCTCATTCGCCCGGGCGCGCCCTCGCCTGAACGACCTTCCCGAATGAGTTCACATGGGCACCCTCAAACGACCCACCCGAATGAGTTCACACGGGCGCCCTCAAACGACCCACCCGAATGCCCTGCCTGAACGAGTTCACACGAGCGCCCTCAAATGACCCGCCCGAACGATTTTGCATGGGCGCCCGAACGACCAAAATGAAGTGACAAGGGAGAGTTTGGAAAACGAGCTGCACGAACGTGCACAAAGCCAACCTTGGGTCACAACTTAGCATTTTTGATACGGGCTCGTTCGCCCGGGCGCACCCTCGCCCGAACGACCCTCCTGAACGAGTTCACACGGGCACCCTCAAACAACCCGCCCGAACGAGTTTGCACAGACGCCCTCGCCCGACCCGCCTGAACAGGTTTGCACGGACACCCTCGCCCGACCCGCCCGAACGGGTTTGCACGGACGCCCTTGCCCAAACGACCCGACCGAATGGGTTTGGGCGAACGCCCTCACCCGACCCGCCCGAACATTTTTACACGGACGACATCGCCCGACCCGCCCGAACGAATTTACACGGGCACCCTCAAATGACCCACCCGAACGAGTTTACATGGCAAACGACCCTCCCGAACGAGTGTTTAGACGGTAAACGACCCGCTCGAACGAGTTTACATGGGTCCAACACATGACCAAAATGAAGCCACAAGGGAGATTCTGGCAAACGGGCATCACGATCGTGCACAAGGCCCACCCCCTTCACAACATAGCATTTTTTATACGGCCACGTGTGCCCTGGGCGCCGTCACACGACACGACATGACACGACCCGACCTGTTTGCATGGGCATCCACACATGACACGTCCCGGCCTGCCCGAACGAAATTTGGGGTTTCCATGGGCTCACGACCCGAACGAAATTTCAGGGTTTCCGTGGGCGCACGACCCGAACGAAGGCACGAGGGAGCATCAGGAAAACAGGCCACACGAACGTGAAGAAGACACACGGGCACGCCCACGTGTGCTCGGGCACCCACACACGGCACGACACGGCACAACCCGCCTTGTGCGAGCCGACCCGACACAGCCCGAACGACCTTGTGCGAGCCTACCCGACCCGCCCGAACGTGTTTGCACGGGCACCCACACATGACATGACACGACCCGACCCGAACAAAATTTTGGGTTTCCTTGTATGCACAACCCGAATGAAATTTTGGGTTTCCATGGGTGCGCAACCCGAACAAAGGCACAAGGCAGCATCGGGAAAATGGTTACGAACGTGTAGAAGGCACAAGGGGTGTCATGACTTAGCATTTTTGGCACTGCCACGTGTGCCCGAGCACCCACGCACGGCACGACCCTACCCGCCCGAATGAAGGCACGACGGAGCGTCGGGCAAACAGGTCGCGCGAACGTGCAGGAGGCACACGGGTGGTCACGCCCTAACATTTTTTGCACGGCCACATGTTCCCGAGCACCCACGCGTGGCACGGCATGACCCGGCCCCACTCGACTCGCCCGAACGCGTTTGCACGGGCACCCACACACGACACGACTTGACCTGCCCGAACGGAATTTGGGGTTTCCATGTGTGCACGGCCCAAACGAAGTTTGGCGTTTCCATGGGTGCACAACCCGAATGAAGGCCCGAGGGAGCGTCGGGAAAACGGGACGCACGAATGTGCAGAAGACACATGGGCTGCACGAATGTGCATAAGACACACGGGCGCCCTCAAATGACCCGCCCGAACGAGTTCACATGGGCGCCCTCAAACGACCCGCCCGAACGACGGAAACGAACCGACAAGGGAGAACTGGGCAAACGAGCTGCACGAATGTGCACAAAGCCAACCTCGGGTCACAACTTAGCATTTTTGATACGGGCTCGTTCGCCCGGGCACACCCTTGCCCGAACGACCCGCCCGAACGAGTTCGCACGGGCACCCTCAAACGACCCGCCCGAACGACCGAAACGAACCGACAAGGGATAGTCGGGCAAATGAGCTGCACGAACATGCACAAAGCCAACCTCGGGTCACCACTTAGCATTTTTGATACAGGCTCGTTCGCTCGGGCTCGCCCTCACCCGAACGAGTTCACACGGGCGCCCTCAAACGACCCGCCCGAACGACCTACCCGAAGGAGTTCACACGGGTGCCTCAAACGACCCACCCAAACGAGTTCACATGGGCGCCCTCAAACGACCCGCCGAAACGACCCGCCGAAACGACCCGCCCGAACGAGTTCACACGGGCGCCCTCAAATGACCTGCCCGAACGATTTTGCATGGGTGCCCGAACGACCGAAACAAAGCGACAAGGGAGAGCCGGGCAAACGAGCTGCACGAACATGCACAAAGCCAACCTCGGGTCACAACTTAGCATTTTTGATACGGGCTCATTCGCCCGGGCGTGCCCTCACCCGGAAACCCACCCAAACGAGTTCACACAGGCGCCCTCAAACGACCCGCCCGAACGACCGAAACGAACCGACAAGGGAGATCCGGGCAAACGAGCTGCACGAACGTGCACAAAACCAACCTCGGGTCACAACTTAGCATTTTCGATATGGGCTTGTTCGCCCGGGCGCGTCCTCACCCGAACGACCCGCGCGAACGAGTTCACATGGGCACCCTCAAACGACCCGCCTGAACAACCAAAACGAACTGGAAAGGGAGAGCCGGGCAAACGAGCTGCACGAACGTGCACAAAGCCAACCTCGGGTCACAACTTAGCATTTTTGATATGGGCTCGTTCGCCCGGGCGTGCCCTCTCCCGAACGACGCACCCAAACGTGTTCACACGGGCACCCTTAAATGACCCGCCCGAATGACCCGACCGAACAATTTTGCATGGGTGCTCGAACGACCGAAATGAAGCGACAAGGGAGAGCCGGGAAAACGAGCTGCACGAACGTGCACAAAGCCAACCTTGGGTCACAACTTAGCATTTTTGATACGGGTTCATTCGCCCAGGTGCGCCCTCGCCTGAACGACCTGCCCGAACGAGTTCACACGGGCACCCTCAAACGACCCACCCAAACGAGTTCACATGGGCGCCCTCAAACGACCCACCCGAATTCCCTGCCCGAACGAGTTCGCACGGGTGCCCTCAAGTGACCCGCCCGAACGATTTTGCATGGGCGCCCGAACGACCGAAATGAAGCGACAAGGGAGAGTCTGGCAAACGAGCTGCATGAACGTGCACAAAGCCAACCTTGGGTCACAACTTAGCATTTTTGATACGGGCTCGTTCACCCGGGCGCACCCTCGCCCGAACGACCCGCCCAAACGAGTTCACACGGGGACCCTCAAACAACCCGCCTGAACGAGTTTGCACAGACGCCCTCGCCCGACCCGCCTGAACGGGTTTGCACGGACCCCCTCGCCCAACCCGCCTAAACGGATTTGCACGGACGCCCTTGCCCGAACGACCCGACCGAACGGGTTTGCGCGGACGCCCTCACTCGACCCGCCCGAACATTTTTGCACGGACGACATCGCCCGACCCGCCCGAACAAATTTACACGGGCGCCCTCAAACGACCCGCCCGAACGAGTTTACATGGCAAATGACCCTCCCGAACGAGTGTTTACACGGCAAAAGACCCGCTCGAACGAGTTTACATGGGTCCGACACACGACCAAAATGAAGCCACAAGGGAGATTCGGGCAAACGGGCATCACGATCGTGCACAAGGCCCACCCCCCTTCACAACATAGCATTTTTTATACGGCCACGTGTGCCCTGGGCGCTATCACAGGACACGACATGACACGACCTGACCCGTTTGCATGGGCATCCACACATGAAACGTCCCGACCCGCCCGAACGAAATTTGGGGTTTCCATGGGCGCACGACCCGAATGAAATTTCTAGGTTTCCGAGGGCGCACAACCTGAACGAAGGCACGAGGGAGCATCAGGCAAACGGGCCACACGAACGTGCAGAAGACACACGGGCACGCCCACGTGTGCCCGGGGACCCACACACGGCACGACACGGCACGACCGGCCTTGTGCGAGCCGACCCGACACGGCCCGAACGGCCTTGTGCGAGCCTACCCAACCCGCCCGAATGTGTTTGCACAGGCACCCACACATGACATGACACGACCCGACCCGAACAAAATTTTGGGTTTCCTTGTATGCACAACCTGAACGAAATTTGGGGTTTCCATGGGTGCGCAACCCGAATGAAGGCACAAGGCAGCGTCGGGCAAACGGGCACGAACGTGTAGAAGGCACACAGGGGGTCATGACTTAGCATTTTTGGCACTGCCAAGTGTGCCCGAGCAACCACGCACGGCACGACCCGACCCGCCCGAATGAAGGCACGATGGAGCGTCAGGCAAACGGGTCGCGCGAACGTGCAGGAGGCACACAGGTGGTCACGCCCTAACATTTTTTGCACGGCCACATGTTCCCGAGCACCCACGCGCAGCACGACATGACCCGAACCCACTCGACTCGCCCGAACGCGTTTGCACGGGCACCCACACACGACACGACTTGACCTACCCGAACGGAATTTGGGGTTTCCATGTGTGCACGGCCCGAACGAAGTTTGGGGTTTCCATGGGTGCACGACCCGAACGAAGGCCCGAGGGAGCGTCGGGAAAATGGGCCGCACGAATGTGCAGAAGACACACGGGCGGTGACGACTTAGAATTTTTGGCACGGCCACGTGTGCCGGGGCACCCACACACGACACGGCACAACCCGACCCGCCCTGGGCGAGTCAACCCGAATCGCCCGAATGAAATTTGGGGTCTCCACGGGTGCACGACCCAAACAAAGAAGGCACACGGGCGGTCATGACTTGGCATTTTCGGCACACCCAAGTGTGCCCGCGCACCCCCACACACGGCACGGCACGGGATGACCCGGCCCGCCCAAAGGAAATTTGGGGTTTGAACGGGCGCACGACCCGAACGAAAGCACGAGGGTAGGAATATCTTTGACTAAAATACATAAATATACCTGGGGTAACATGTCCTTAATATCTTCAACATTTTCTTTTGACTCTTTATAACACTTTAACATGTGCTAGGCCTATTTCAATGAGCAAGAAACTCAATGAACACCCATACACATTCATTATCATCAGCAATTATACATGAAGAACACAATTGCGCAGTATAAAGGGAGGGGCAACTCCCTGAACAATGAGTCTGCCCGAATACAATATATTATTCAACTCTACAATGTTTACGAGGCTTTACAAGTATACATGGGAAACACCAAGTTTCATACTTAGCCAATTTTACAAATAGGAAACACCTCCATGTGCCAACCGAGTTCCTTGCCCGAGCTGGGCGGGCGCGCCCTCATACGAGCTACCAACTGTACTCCTTGACCGAACCTCATTTACCGCTGCATGACGGGTGGGCGGCCTCACCCGAGTCACCCCCCATTTCCTTTTGCACGACGGGCGGGCGACTTACCCGAGTCACCCGAGACACCTCCGCGTTTCTTCTTCCACGATGGGTGGGCGACCTACCCGAGACACCCCGTGTCACACCGAACGGTGGGTGCCTTCCTTACCCGTGCCCTCACCCAATAACCGAAACCTGTGCGTATCGTGTGTGCTTGCCCAAGAGCGAGCGCATATATGCCCGTGCTCCGAGGCCGAGCCTGGCCAACATTACCGCTCATGCGCTACCGAGTGGGGATGGAGAGAAGATGAAAATCAGCCGCCCTACAAACGACCCAAGGACATTGTTCAGGCAAACCCGAAAACACAACTCGATTACCAGCCCACCTTTCACACGAAAAGAAAACCTGTCACTGGTATCATCTGGAGGGGCATGCGGGGACCCGGACGAGCCAAGGAGCCACACCACAACAGCCCATACAGCTCCGAGAACTTGGAGAGCGGAAGCGGAATTGTTCACATATGCCTCCCAAGACAAGCATGGCCAACATTACCGCTCATGCGCTACCGAGTGGGGATGGAGAGAAGATGAAAATCGGCCACCCTACAAACGACCCAAGGCCATCATTAAGGCAAACCCGAAAACACAACTCGATTACCAACACACCTTTCACATGGAAAGAAAACCTGTCGCTGGTATCATCTGGAGGGGCACTCGGTGACCAGGACGAGCCAGGGAGCCACACCACAACCGCCCATACAGCTCCAACAACTTGGAGAGCGGAAGGGGAATTGTTCACGTATGCCTCCCAGGACGAGCATGGCCAACATTACCGCTCTTGCACTACCGAGTGGGGTTGGAGAGAAGATGAAAATCGGCGGCCCTACAAATCACCCAAGGCCATCGTTCAGGCAAACCCGAAAACACAACTCGATTACCAACCCACCTTTCACACGGAAAGAAAACCTATCGTTGGTATCATTTGGAGGGGCACGCGGGGACCAGGACGAACAAGGGAGCCACACCACAACAGCCCATACAGCTCCAAGAACTTGGAGAGCAGAAGGGGAATTGTTCACATATGCCTCCCAAGACGAACGTGGCCAACATTACCGCTCATGTGCTACCGAGTGGGGATGGAGAGAAGACGAAAATCGGCAACCCTACAAATGACCCAAGGCCATCCTTCAGGCACATGCGAAAACACAACTCGATTACCAACCCACCTTTCACACGGAAAGAAAACCTATCACTGGTATCATCTGGAGGGGCGCAAGGGGGACCAGGACGAGCAAGGGAGCCACACCACAACAGCCCATACAGCTCCAAGAACTTGGAAAGCAGAAGGGGAATTGTTCACATATGCCTCCCAAGACGAGCATGGCCAACATTACCGCTCATGCGCTACCGAGTGGGGATGGAGAGAAGATGAAAATCGGCCACCCTACAAATGACCCAAGGCCATCGTTCAGGCAAACGCGAAAACACAACTCAATTACCAACCCACCTTTCACACAGAAACAAAACCTGTCACTGGTATCATCTAGAGGGGCGCGAGGGGGACCAGGACGAGCAAGGGAGCCACACCACAATAGCCCATATAGCTCCAAGAACTTGGAAAGCAGAAGGGGAATTGTTCACATATGCCTCCCAAGATGATCATGGCCAACATTACCGCTCATGCGCTACCGAGTGGGGATGGAGAGAAGATGAACATCGGCCACCCTACAAATGACCCAAGGCCATCGTTGAGGCAAACGCGAAAACACAACTCAATTACCAACCCACCTTTCACACGGAAAGAAAACCTGTCGATGGTATCATCTAGAGGGGTGCGAGGGGGACCAGGACGAGCAAGGGAGGCACACCACAACAGCCCATACAGCTCCAAGAACTTGGAAAGCAAAAGGGGAATTATTCACATATGCCTCCCAAGACGAGCATGGCCAACATTACCGCTCATGCGCTACCGAGTGGGGATGGAGAGAAGATGAAAATCGACAACCCTACAAACGACCCAATGCCATCGTTCAGGCAAACGCGAAAACACAACTCAATTACCAACCCACCTTTCACACAGAAACAAAACCTGTCACTGGTATCATCTAGAGGGGCGCGAGGGGGACCAGGACGAGCAAGGGAGCCACACCACAACAGCCCATATAGCTCCAAGAACTTGGAAAGCAGAAGGGGAATTGTTCACATATGCCTCCCAAGACGATCATGGCCAACATTACCGCTCATGCGCTACCGAGTGGGGATGGAGAGAAGATGAACATCGGCCACCCTACAAATGACCCAAGGCCATCGTTGAGGCAAACACGAAAACACAACTCAATTACCAACCCACCTTTCACACGGAAAGAAAACCTGTCGATGGTATCATCTAGAGGGGTGCGAGGGGGACCAGGACGAGCAAGGGAGCCACACCACAACAGCCCATACAGCTCCAAGAACTTGGAAAGCAAAAGGGGAATTATTCACATATGCCTCCCAAGACGAGCATGGCCAACATTACCGCTCATGCGCTACCGAGTGGGGATGGAGAGAAGATGAAAATCGACAACCCTACAAATGACCCAATGCCATCGTTCAGGCAAACGCGAAAACACAACTCAATTACCAACCCACCTTTCACACGGAAACAAAACATGTCGCTCAGATCATCTGGAATTTGCATGGGCCCCAGCACGACCGAAATGAAGTGACAAGGGAGAGCCGGGCAAACGAGCAGCACGAAAATGAGCAAATCCAACCTCGGGTCACAACTGAGCATTTTTTATACGGGCACGTTCGCCCGGGCTCGCCCTGACCCAAATGATCCGCTCGAATGACCCGCCTGAACGATTTTTCATGGGCGCCTGAACGACCGAAATGAAGCGACAAGGGAGAGCCGGGCAAACAAGCTACATGAACGTGCACAAAGACAACCTCGGGTCACAATTTAGCATTTTTGATACGGGCTCGTTCGCCCGGGCGCATCCTCGCCCGAACGACCCGCCCGAACGAGTTCACACGAGCGCCTCAAACGACACGCCCGAACGATTTTCCATGGGCGCCCGAACGACCGAAACAAACCGACAAGGTAGAGCCGGGCAGACAAGCTGCATGAATGTGCACAAAGCCAACCTCGGGTCAAAACCTAGCATATTTGATACAGGCTCGTTCGCCCGGGTGTGCCCTCGCCCGAACGAGTTCACACGGGCACCCTTAAACGACCCGCCCGAATGACCGAAACAAACCGGCAAGGGAGAGCCGGGCAAACGAGCTGCACGAACGTGCACAAAGCCAACCTCGGGTCACAACTTAGCATTTTTGAAATGGGCTCGTTCGCCCAGGCACGCCCTTGCCCACACGACCCGCCCGAACGAGTTCACACGAGCGCCCTCAAACGACCCGCCCGAACGACCGAAACGAACCGACAAGGGAGAGCCGGGAAAATGAGCTGCACGAACGTGCACAAAGCCAACCTCGGGTCACAACTTAGCATTTTTGATACGGGCTCATTCGCTCGGGTGCGCCCTCGCCTGAATGACCCGCCCGAACGAGTTCACACGGGCGCCCTCAAACGACCCACTCGAACGCACGAAACGAACCGACAAGGGAGAGCCAGACAAACGAGCTGCACGAATGTGCACAAAGCCAACCTTGGGTCACAACTTAGCATTATTGATACGGGCTCGTTCGCCCGGGCATGCCCTCGCCCGAACGACCTGCCCGAACGAGTTCACACGGACGCCCTCAAACGACCCGCCCGAACGACCGAAACGAACCGACAAGGGAGAGCCAGGCAAATGAGCTACATGAACGTGCACAAAGCCAACCTCAGGTCACAACTTAGCAGTTTTGATACGAGCTCGTTCACCCGGGTGCACCCTTGCCTGAACGAGTTCACACGGGTGCCCTCACACGACCAACTCGAACGACCGAAACGAACTGACAAGGGAGAGCTGGGCAAACGAGCTACACGAATATGCACAAAGCCAACCTCGGGTCACAACTTAGCATTTTCGGTACGGGCTCGTTCGCCTGGGCGCGCCCTCACCCGAACGAGTTCACACGGGCGCCCTCAAATGACCCACCCAAATGATTTTTCATGGGCACCCGAACAACAGAAACGAACCAACAAGGGAGAGCCAGGCAAACGAGCTGCACGAACGTGCAAAAAGCCAACCTCGGGTCACAACATAGCATTTTTGATACGGGCTCGTTCGCCCGGGCGCGCCCTCGCCCGAACAACCCACCCGAACGCATTCACACGGGCGCCCTCATACGACCCGCCCGAACGATCGAAACGAACTGAAAAGGGAGAGCTGGGCAAATGAGCTGCACAAACATGCACAAAGCCAACCTCGGGTGACAACTTAGCATTTTTGATACGGGCTCGTTCACCCGCGTGTGCCCTCGTCCGAATGACCCGCCTGAACGAGTTCACACGGGCGCCCTCAAACGACCCGCCTGAACGACTGAAACGAAGCGACAAGGGAGAGCCGAGGAAAACGAGCTGCACGAACGTGCACAAAGCCAACCTCGGGTCACAACTTTGCATTTTCGATACGGGCTCTTCGCCCGGGCGAGGGCGAGAGCCGGGCAAACGAGCTGCACGAACGTGCACAAAGCCAACCTCGAGTCACAACTTAGTATTTTTTATACGGGCTCGTTCGCCTGGGCACGCCCTCGTCCGAACGACCCGCCCGAACGAGTTCACACGGGTGCCCTCAAACGACCCTGCGTGAATGACCGAAACGAAGCGACAAGGGAGAGCTGGGCAAACGAGCTGCACGAACGTGCACAAAGCCAACCTTGGGTCACAACTTAGAATTTTGATACAGGCTCGTTCACACGGGCGCCTCAAATGACCTGCCCTAACGACCCACCCGAACGATCCGCCCGAACGGGTTCACATGGGCACCCTCAAACGACCCGCCCGAACGATTTTGCATGGGTGCCCGAATGACCGAAACGAAGCGAAAAGGGAGAGCCAGGCAAACGAGCTGCAGGAACGTGCACAAAGCCAACCTTGGGTCACAACTTAGCATTTTTTATACGGGCTCGTTCGCCCGGGCGCGCCCTCGCCTGAACGAGTTCACACAGGTGCCCTCAAACGACCCGCCCAAACGACCGAAACGAACCGACAAGGGAGAGCCAGGCAAACAAGCTGCACGAACGTGCACAAAGCCAACCTTGGGTCACAACTTACCATTTTTTATACGGGCTTGTTCGCCCCGGCGCGCCCTCGCCCAAACGACCCGCCCGAATGAGTTCACACGGGCGCCCTCAAACGACCCGCCTGAACGACCGAAACGAACCGACAAGGGAGAGGCGGGCAAACGAGCTGCACGAACGTGCACAAAGCCAACCTCGGGTCACCACTTAGCATTTTTGATATGGGCTCCTTCGCTCGAGCGTGCCCTCACCCGAACGACCCACCAGAACGAGTTCACACGGTTGCCTCAAACGACCCGCCCGAACGAGTTCACACGGGAGCCCTCAAATGACCCGTCGGAACGAGTTCACACGGGCGCCCTCAAATGACCAGCCCGAACGATTTTGCATGGGTGCCCGAACGACCGAAACGAAGCGACAAGGGAGAGCCAGGCAAACGAGCTGCAATAATGTGCACAAAGCCAACCTTGGGTCACAACTTATCATTTTTGATACGGGCTCGTTCGCCTGGGCGCGCCCTCGCCCGAACGACCCACCCGAACGAGTTCTCACGGGCGCCCTCAAACGACCCACCCGAACGACCGAAACGAACTGACAAGGGAGAGATGGGCAAACGAGCTGCACTAACGTGCACAAATCCAACCTCGGGTCACAACTTAGCATTTTTGATACGGGCTCCTTCACCCGGGCGCGCCCTCGCCCAAACGACCCGCCTGAACGAGTTCACACGGGCGCCCTCAAACGACCCGCCTGAACGACCGAAACGACCTAGCATGGGAGAGCCGGGCAAATGAGCTGAACGAACGTGCACAAAGCCAACCTCGGGTCACAACTTAGCATTTTTGATATGGGATCATTCGCCCGAGCGCACCCTCACCTGAACGACCCGCCCGAACGAGTTCACACGGGTGCCCTCAAACGACCCGCCCGAACGAGTTGCGCCTCAAACGACCGCCCCCACCCAAACGAGTTCACACCGGTGCCCTCAAACGACCCGCCCGAACGAGTTCACATGGGCACCCTGAAACGACCCGCCCGAACGATTTTGCATGGGTGCCCGAACGACCAAAACGAAGCGACAAGGGAGAGCCGGGCAAACGAGCTGCACGAACGTGCACAAAGCCAACCTCAGGTCACAAGTTAGCATTTTTGATACGGGCTCATTCGCCCAGGCGCGCCCTCGACCGAACGACCCGCCCGAATGAGTTCGCACGGGCTCCCTCAAACGACCCACCCGAATGACCCACCTAAACGAGTTCGCACGGGCGCCCTCAAACGACCTGCCGAAACGATTTTGCATGGGTGCCCGAACGACCGAAACCAAGTGACAAGGGAGATTCGGGCAAACGAGCTGCATGAACGTGCACAACGCCAACCTCGGGTCACAACTTAGCATTTTTGATATGGGCTCGTTCTCCTGGGCGCGCCGTCGCCCGAACGACCCGCCCGAACGAGTTCACACGGGCGCCCTCAAACGACCCACCCGAACGAGTTTGCACGGACGCCCTCGCCTGACCCGCCTGAACGGGTTTGCACGGAAGCCCTCACCTGACCCGCCCGAACGGGTTTGCAGGGATGCCCTTGCTCGAACGACCCGCCCGAACGGGTTTGCGCGGATGCCCTCGCCCGACCCGCCCGAAAATTTTTGCACGGATGACCTCGCCCGACCCACCCGAACGAGTTTACACAGGCGCCCTCAAACGACCCGCCAGAATGAGTTTACATGGAAAACAACCCTCCTGAACGAGTGTTTACACGACAAATGACCCGCTTGAATGAGTTTACATGGGTCCGACACACGACCAAAACGAAGTCACAAGGGAGATTCGGGCAAATGGGCATCACGATCGTGCACAAGGCCCACCACCCTTCACAACTTAGCATTTTTTATACGGCCACGTGTGCCCTGGGCACCGTCACATGACACGACATGACACGACCTGACCCGTTTACACAGGCACCCACACACGACACGTCCCGACCCGCCCGAACGAAATTTGGGGTTTCTATGGGCGCACGACCCGAACGAAATTTAGGGGTTTCCGTGGGCGCACGACCCGAACGAAGGCATGAGGGAGAATCAGGCAAACGGGCCACACGAACATGCAGAAGACACATGGGCGGTCACGACTTATTATTTTTGGCACGTCCACGTGTGCCCGGGCACCCACACATGGCACGACACGGCCCGAATGGCCTTGTGCGAGCCGACTTGACACGACCAGACCGGCCTTGTGCGAGCTGACCCGACCCGCCCGATCATGTTTGCACAGGCACCCACACACGACATGACACGACCCATCCTGAACAAAATTTGGGGTTTCCTTGTATGCACAACCCGAACGAAATTTGGGGTTTCCATGGGTGCGCGACCCAAACGAAGGCACAAGGCAACGTCGTGCAAACGGGCCGCACGAACGTGTAGAAGGCACACGGGGGGTCATGACTTAGCATTTTTGGCACTACCACGTGTGCCCGAGCACCCACGCACGGTACGACCCCACCCGCCCGAACGAAGGCACGACGGAGCGTCGGGCAAACGGGTGCTCGAACGTGAAGGAGGCACACGGGTGGTCACGCCCTAACATTTTTTGCATGGCCACATGTTCCCGGGCACCCACACGCGGCACGGCATGACTCGACCCCACTCGACTCGCCTGAACGCGTTTGCACGGGCACCCACACACGACACGACCTGACCCGCCCGAACGGAATTTTGGGTTTCCATGTGTGCACGGCCCGAACGAAATTTGGGGTTTCCATGGGTGCACGACCCGAACGAAGGCCCGAGGGAGCGTCGGGCAAACGGGCTACACAAATATGCAGAAGACACACGGGCGATGACGAGTTGGAATTTTTGGCACGGCCACGTGTGCCGGGGCACCCACACACGGCACGACACAACCCAACCCGCCCTGGGCGAGCCAACCCGAATCGCCCGAACGAAATTTGGAGTTTCCATGGGTGCACGACCCGAAAAAAGAAGGCACACGGGCGGTCATGACTTGGCATTTTCGGCATGCCCACGTGTGCCCGTGCACCCCCACACAAGCATGACACGGGATGACCTGGCCCGCCCGAAGGAAATTTGGGGTTTGAACGGGTGCATGGCCCGAACGAAGGCACAAGGGTAGGAATATCTTTGACTCTAATACATAAATATACCTGGGGTAACATGTCCTTAATATCTTCAACATTTTCTTTTGACTCTTTATAACACTTTAACATGTGATAGGACTATTTATTTATTTATTTTCTTGAATAAATACAAATATCAAAAGTACATCTATGAAGACCGAACCTAGTTACACTTTCTTCAACACCCCCTCTCAACTAGGGAGGTATTCATAAATCATTACAAGGTGTTTTGCTATTTTTCAATCTTGAATAATTTACATAAGCGAAACCGGATTGGCAACCCATCTGTTATAGCATCATATTAGCCAACATTGTTCATAGCAAGGCCTTGACTAACACCTTGGTCATTGTCTCTAAAGGTACATACCCACCCAGGTGTTCCCTGAGTATGACCTTCCAGGACAATTCTTGTCTTGGGTTCCCATCCCTCAAATAATATCGCTCCTCTTGCCTACTCTTGACTTGGGTGCCCTACACATCCTCAAAGAGCATCAGATGCCAAATGATTACCCAATCCTCCCGTTATTTCTTGCCAAGTGAAGACAAGAATGTTGTGTCTATCTCTTCCCCTTGATTGGGGAAGACATGCCCAAGTTTCCTCTGACAAGGAACTTTCCCAAGCTCCTTTGTAGTTGGGAACTTGTTAGAACTCCCTCTTAGCTAGGGACTTGTCCATTCATCAACAACGTCTTCTTTGTGGGTCCTTCAACCGCTTGATCTCCTTCTTCCCTTCGATGTCATGAAGTCTTTGTTTGAACTTCTTCTTGGCAGGGTAGCGACCATCGATCACTTTCCCCCCTGGATTGTCATGTAATTGCTCCCTTCGTGGAAAGTGGCCTTCTTGATATATATCAGGTCCTTTTTTTCATCTACCTACTCCTTTGTCACCTTGTCTATCCTTCATAACACTTATCACATGGATGCTTAGTTGTAGTCACTTGTTCCCGTACTTTGATTTAGTGGCCCTTCGTGATATTGCTCTTCATCATGACATATTTTTAGAGTGGAAACGGTTATCTGCACCTTACTATCTCCAAGGCCTTCGTAGGTGTCAAGGGTCCTTTATCTTTTTCTTCCTTTGTCAGAGTTTCTGTGCCTTCTTTCGAGAGATGTTGAGGAATCTTGTCAAATATTTATTCTTTGTGACCCCGATGTTCTTCATTTGATTCTTATTGGATTGATTGGTCAACCACCTTATACTCCTTATGAGAGCACTTCTTCATGTTGACCTTTACTCCACTGTAGCACATGCCTCCGAGCATGTCGTTGGCGAAAGAGATCCTTTTATTCTTGATCGTGATTCTAGAAATTTTCCCATGACCCAATCAATATATATGATGACATGACTTAAACTTTGATGCATACATACCTCACCTTGATTATGATTTTATCATCGCGGCTTTATTTGATAGTTCTCCTCGATTGGTGTAGCCTTTCTTGCTTCATCTGCTCTCACCTGTATATCATCCTCTCTTGAATCCCATAAATGGGACCCCCAATGAGACCTCTACCTCCTTTGAAAGAAGACTTTAAGCAAAGAGGTTGACTTAGTCATAGGAGGATCTTCCTTCTTTTGCTTCTTGTCGTCTTCTTCCACTTCTTGAGTTACATGAGCTTCTTCCCTTTTTCTCTTGTTGTTGTTGTCCTTCTTAAGTTATGACAATCTGTTTTGTAGCGTCCATACTCTTGGCATCCAAACCGTTGGACTTTGGACATGTAGTGGTCCCAACCAATTTGCTACTTTCCTTGCAAAAAGACACTGAGGTATACTCAGAAGGGGACATATACTTACTTGATAGAGTTTGAGATGTAGTGAACTTGCTTTCTTCTTGATGGCTTGCCTTCCTTAGATCTTGATGTTGTTCAAGTTGCTTTCTTCAAATAGACTTGCTTGATGACTTGACTCGTAGTGCCTTTCATTCTTCAAAATGGTGTAGCTTGATGTAGGTCCCTCTTTGATTTGTTCTTCTTGTAGGTGCCTTTATACAAGGCGTTTCTTCTTGCTTTGTAGTCTTCCATCATGAATGACAGATGGTAGACCTTCTTGTCCTTGATGTGATTGAGACTTCTTGGCTTGATGCTTCAACCTTGTGGATGTTCTTGAGATTCCCTTTCCTTGATGTGTCACCTTAGCTCCGATACCACGTTGAAGAATCTGGGGCAATGGCGTATTGCGGGATTCTTCTAGACTTGATAACAATTTGTGAAGCTCTTTTGCAATTTATCGTGTTATCTTAATCTTCTTCTCTTCTTATTAATGCATGTGTGTTTACTTTCATCAAACTGGTGCCAAAAACATAAGAAAAAGAACACAAGATGTTGGCTCTCTGCCAGGGAAAAACCTCTCTCTCTCTCTCTCAGAGGAAAACCCTTTCGTAAATTTCTCTCATTGAAGCTTCTTATTGGTCATTGCGAAGCCCTAGACCCTTGACAATAATATCCCCCAAGCACAAGTCGAGTCCTTCCTCCTCTCTGCACTTTGTTTCTTCGGCACTTCGTTCCCCGACACTCTGTCCTTCTTTCAACTTTTGATAGTCCGTGGTGGACTAGCTCTAGAAGAGACTCCAACCTTTGATCCTTAGCGAGATCCTTTACCAGTGAAGAAACCTTCATTTTCTTGACCAACCGAGCCTTTTTCTTGATGTGAGGTTGCAAGCTCGATGTACACCAAGTTTACTACACCTGGGGCGATTTTCATCATGACGAGACATGGGAACCACAAATTTCCCACGCTTGGGATGCTTTCGACAAGGCGGGACATGGAATCCCCGGGTTCCCTGAAATTTGGCGACCTCTGTCGAGGAGGGACTAGTAGACCCCATGTCACGCTCCTATCCTAGTGGTAGTATTTCAACCATGCATAAGCGGGTGCGGCACTACCGTACTTTTTCTTTTTACCAATACTTGAGTACACGGTCTGCGCCTACTTCAACACTCGGTCAATTTTTCAATAAGTGTTCTTAACAATGCAGCGAAAATAACTTACCATAAATTTATCTTCTTCAATTATTCTTTCAACCTGTCGTGTCGTGTGGTTGTGCTACACTGGCCCGCGGCCTGCACGACACAACTCCACACCTGAACTGCGAACCTATCCGCCCAACTTTCCTTTCCGCGGCGCCAAAAATCTGCCCGTCGGTGCGGTCCATAGTGAGGGCGCATGGCCCGCATGCAGTGCGGCCTGCCTGCCCAGACGGTAACCCGCCCCACTCTGCCTATCCGCACTACCAAGCCTGACCTGCCCTCTGTAATCCACCCGCCGGTGCAGCCCTCTTACCCGCGTCCTTCTCTTCCTTCCATTTTCGCCCAACTCCTTCCTTCGCACTTGTTCTGCGATGTGGAAGTCTAAGCTCGATGTCCCTTCGTCGAACGCCATCCTCCTTACTTATATGCATCCTTTCGCCCAAGGGCCATGTCTCTCGAGGATAACAAGGGTCGGCTCCATCAACATGCATGCCCGACTGACCTGCCACATAACCTCGACACACCCCATTCCCACGAACCGCCGCATCCCTCCGTGTGCACCGTCGCACCCATGGGTCAGCTCCAGCACCTCGCCGATTACACCCGTCGCCACACGTCGCACACCTGCCCGCATCCTAACTCGTCCGCACATTGTCACCTCTTTCATCCGGGCACACAACAAGGGTCGCCCGCGCGCCTTCCGTCGGTGGCTCGCCCATCATGCAGGTATCAAGGGGCGTGCGCCACGCCCAACACGGCGCGAGCGACATGGGAACCTCGCGTGTCATGCCCCCAGGCCTACAGTAGTCTTTCAGCCGTACTTGGCGAGGTGCGGCGCCACCGAACACTTTCTTTTCACCAATACTTATGTTCATGGACTACGCCGAACCATTAGTCTACTTAGTTTGTTTTTCGCAACCAAGTATTATTATGTTTCCTTTATACCAATGAACACCCATACACATTAATTATCATTAGCAATTATACATGAAGAACATAATTGCGCAGTATAAAGGGAGGGGAAACTCCTTGAACAATGAGTCTGCCCGAATACAATATATTATCAACTCTACAATGTTTACGAGGCTTTACAAGTATACATGGGAAACACCAAGTTTCATACTTAGCAAATTTTACAAATAGGCAACACCTTCGTGTGCCAACCGAGTTCCTTGCCCGAGCTGGGCGGGCGCGCCCTCACACGAGCTGCCAACTGTACTCCTCGACCGAACCTCATTTACCACTGCACGACGAGCGGGCGACCTCACCCGAGTCACCCCCATTTCCTTTTGCACGACGGGTGGGCGACTTAGCCGAGTCACCCAAGACACCTCCGCGTTTCTTCTTCCACGAATGGTGGGCGACCTACCCGAGACACCCCGTGTCACACCGAACGGCGGGTGCCTTCCTTACCCGCGCCCTCACCCGATAACCGATACCTGTGCGTATCGTGTGTGCTTGCCCAAGAGCGGGTGCATATATGCCCGCACCTCTTTTGCGACCTGCTGCACTACTTTGCACTTTTTTCTTGATCACCGAATGCTCATGTTCGAATGTCCATATTCGAATGAATACCAAATCCTCCAATGCCTTGCCATATTTATACGAGCGGTTGGGCGAGTCACTGCCCAGGCCAACTCGACCACCGCGTGCCAAAACACCCTTACACGTCGCAAACTTTCCATCAGATTGTTGGTTGGCAAGCAATCCTTCGTTCAAGTCCCCCCAACATGTAAGTCGGCCCGTGGGTTATGCCAAATGCTCCCACGCTATAAACCAACCATCGCTCCACCTCTAATGCGCATTATAGTTATGTCTCTTCGCACATTTCGGTCATAGAGTTCGCACTTCACACCGACGGGGATAAACCGAACCGCAAGTCCTTACACCGCGTTTCCCAGACTTGGGTAGCAATTTTTGTTGTGACGCGAAATGGAAACCCCATGTGTGTCCGCTGACTTGGGTAGCAGTTTTCATCGCGCAGTGAAATGGAAACCCTGAGTTCCCCAGACTTTGGTGGCTCTTCGTGGCCCCACGACATGGAAATCCGAAGTTCCATAGACTCCTGGGTGATTTAGGGTGTGCCGTGACATGGAAACAGTGAGTTCCCTAGACTTGGGCAGTGGTTTCTAAACACGCCAAGTTCCCGAGACTTGCGAGCTGGTTTGCATCGTCATGGAAACCCCAAGTTCCCTGCGTTTCCCTCGTGCCATAAAATGTGGAAACCCGTGGTTCCATCAAAGGGCGGGACATGGAAACCCCAAGCTTCCCAGGCTTGGGCACTAGGGCGTGACATGGAAAACCCCGAGTCTCCACAGGCTTGGGTACCGCTGGCTTCGGTCGTGGCGCGACATGGAAACCCCAATTTTCCCTAGGCTTGGGCGCCGAGGCGTGACTTGGAAATCCCCAATTTCCGCAGGCTTGGGAGTCGGGGCATGACTTGGAAACCCCCAGTTTCCGCAGGCTTGGGCGTCGGGGCATGACTTGGAAACCCTCAGTTTCCGCAGGCTTGGGCACCGCCAGTTTCGGTCGTGGCGCGACTCGAAAACCCCAAGTTTCCCCAGGCTTGGGCACCACCAATTTTGGTCGGGGCGCAACATGGAAACCCCAAGTTTCTCCCGGCTTGGGTGCTGGGGCGCGACTTAGAAACCCCAAGTTTCCCCAGGCTTGGGCGCGACTTGTAAACCCCAAAAAATTTTGGGTAGGGCGGAAACCCCAATTTTTTTCTACGCTGGGCAGAACCCCCAAATTTTAGGCGTCGGGTTTGGTGGAAACCCCAAATTTTTGGCGCGACATGGAAGCCCTGAATTTTAGGAGCCCGGTGGAAACCCCAAATTTTATGCGCCGGGTGGAAACCCCAAATTTTTGGCGCGACATGGAAGCCCCAAATTTTAGGAGCCCGGTGGAAACCCAAAATTTTTGGCGCGACATGGAAGCCCCAAATTTTAGGAGCCCGGCAGAAACCCCAAATTTTCGGCGCCGGTGGAAACCCCAAATTTTTGGCGCCGGGGCGCGGCATGGAAACCCCAGTTTTCCTGGGCTTCGGCGCCCTTTCCGTCGTGGCGTGGAAACCCCAAATTTTCGGCGTCGGGACGCGGCACGGAAACCC
>CM062805.1:806126317-806128817 GCA_031772625.1 Pinus tabuliformis | reverse complement strand
AAATGGCCCACTTGGAGCTCTCGATTCCACAACGCGGCTCAATGGAGCAGCTGCACCCTCTTACCTATTTAAAGTTTGAGAATAGGTCAAGGGCGTTACGCCCCCGATGCCTCTAATCATTTGCTTTACTCGATAAAACTCACGTGTGAGCTCCAGCTATCCTGAGGGAAACTTCGGAGGAAACCAACTACTAGATGGTTCGGTTAGTCTTTCGCACCTATACCCAAGTCAGACGAACGATTTGCACGTCAGTATCGCTGCGAGCCTCCACCAGAGTTTCCTCTGGCTTCGCCCTGCTCAGGCATATTTCACCATCTTTCGAGTCCCAACAGGTGTGCTCGCACTCGAAACCTTCACATAAGCTCAAGGTCGGTCAACGATGCACCCCCCCAGAGAGGGCATCTCGCCCGTCAGCTTCCTTGCACCTCACAGGTTTTCAAACCCGCCGACTCGCACACATGTTAGACTCCTTGGTCCGTGTTTCAAGACGGGTCGAATGGAAAGCCCGCCAACCAACACCACGAGCGCGCAGGTGCACACTGCCCGCCACAAGGCCGCACGCTTCATTCCTCGACCACCGCAGCGGCAAACCGACAGGCAGTAATCCACCCGCGCTTGTGACGATGCAGTAGCCCGTGTTGGTTTGCACCTCAAGTCGAGCGGCGGACCAGCCTGAGCCATTCCGCATCTGACCGAGACGCATCGACAGCCTCCATCCGCTTCCCTCTCGGCAATTTCAAGCACTCTTTAATGCTCTTTTCAAAGTCCTTTTCATCTTTCCCTCGTGGTACTTTTTCGCTATCGGTCTCTCACCCGTATTTAGCCTTGGACGGAATTTACGACCCAATTAGGGCTGCATTGCCAAAAAAGCCGACTTGCCGACAACGCCTCATGATGCGGCAGGGTCCCGGGCCGACGGGGCTGTCACCCTCTCAGGCGCCCCCTTCCAAGGGACTTGGCCCAGGTCCGCTGCTGAGGACGCTTCTACAGACTACAATTCAGGCAGTGCCACCGCCCAATTTTCATGCTAGGCTCTTCCCGGTTCGCTCGCCGCTACTAGGGGAATCCTTGTAAGTTTCTTTTCCTCCGCTTAATTATATGCTTAAACTTAGTGGGTTTTCTTGCCTGAGCTGGGGTCGCAAAGTTGGAGCTAAATCCGCCCTACCACATGGGAGGACAAGAGAGAGCAAAGCAAGTTCGAGCGATGCCACACAAAGCCCGCATCGGCTAACGCCGACTGCCCATCCAAGGGGACAAGATCATCGCTCGCCGATGCATGCCACGAAACATCGCTTGAGGTATTTCAGCCGACCGCACCGCACGGGGCACGGACGACCAGCTCCCCTACTCCCTAGCATATTGCAGGGAGCGCGTTTGAATGGGATGCGACACCCAGACAGACGTGCCCTCGACCGAGGCCTCGGGCGCAAATTGCGTTCAAAAACTCGATGATTCACGGATTCTTCAATTCACACTAACTATCGCATTTTGCTACGTTCTTCATCGTAACAAAATCTGAGATATCCATTGCTGAGAGTAATTTCCACGTGTATTACCAAAAAATCGGCCACAAAACTGAATAGGGGCACCCCCCACAACAAATGTAAGGCCAAGGGGCAAAAGGAGGAAAAACGCATGAGAGAAAGAGAAACAAAGGTGTCTAACCCCCTCACAGGGGGAGGCTCGAACAGAGGACAATCTCCCCCAGCCCCACGCCCTCGCAAAAAGGGGGGAAATGCGTGGAACAACGATCGAGAAGGACTAGGGTGGCCACCCCGGGAGCTCGCACTACTTTTAGCCCTTCCCCGACACCAGCCCACAACGATTCCCCCTTTTCTCCGTAGAGTTAGGGATCGAAAGGAAGAAAAGGGTAGAAAACAAAGCATAAACAAGGCACAAGCCTCCCAAAGCCCCATGCCTTTGGGAACTGAAGGGGGGAACTGAAGGGGACGATGATCAAGAAGGACTAGGGTGGCCACCCCGGGAGCTCGCACTGCGTTTCGTCCTTCCGGAACACCAATCCACAACAATCCCACCTTTTCTCTATAATGCTAGGGGCCACGAGGAAGAAGGGAAGAAAACAACAAGAGAGAAAGGGATATATCAACCGTGGCTACCGGCTCACAAGGGGAGGCTTCAAATAGAGAACAAGCTTCCCCAACCCCGTGCCTTCACAAAAAGGGGGGAACTACAGGGGACGGTGATCGAGAAGGACTAGGGTGGCCACCCTGGGAACTCACACTGCTTTTCGTCCTTCCCGAACACCAATCCACAGTAATCCCACCTTTTCTCCGTAAAGCTAGGGGCCGAAAGGAAGAAGGGAAGAAAACAACATGAAAGAAAGAGAGATATCAAACGCGTCCACCGGCTCACAGGGGGAGGCTAAAAACATAGAACAAGCTTCCCGACCCCCGTGCCTTCCCAAAAAGGGGGCGAACTGCAGGGGACGGAGATCGAGAAGGACTAGGGTGGCCACCCTCGGAACTCGCACTGCTTTCGT
>CM062805.1:806106317-806121317 GCA_031772625.1 Pinus tabuliformis | reverse complement strand
CTCAACGCCACGCACCGAGGCCACCTAGGAGTCCACACGCACCAGCAAAAATGGTGGACCTTGATCACTTGACCGCCTGTGGCAACCACGATGCGAAGGAAAAGGAAGGAAGTAAATGCAAATCAAGAGGGTCACTACACAATACAAGAACACATATCTGAACAGGAGGAGGTATTGGGTATCTCCGCACCCCACGCACCCTACGTACAGGAAACCTAGGAGATTTCCCACTGCTTTACCGACCGAACGATGAATAATTTTCCCCTACGGCCACCTCCATGCAAAGGAGGGAGGTTGAAGCATTCCACCTCCAAATCCTTCTTCCAAATAGCCCCCACCATCGATGTAGCAAGCCTCCTCCCCGTTGGACCACGGCACATACACAATTGAAACAACAAGTGCCCCCCAACCCTCCTCGCAGAGAGGCCACATAGGAGTCCACCTGGACAGCAACAACAATGGACCTCGATCGCATGATCGCCTGCGGAAGCCTCAATGCAAAGGAAATAGAAGGAAACAAAACAACAAGACCAACCGAGCCCACAACCTCTCTTAGAAATGTGCCCCCGACCCTCCACGCCACACACCGAGGCCACCTAGCAGTCCACCCGCGACAGCAGAAATGGTGGACCTCGATCACTTAACCGCCTGTGGCAACCACGATGCGAAGGCAAAGGAAGGAAGTAAATGCAAATCAAGAAGCTCGCTACACAATACAAGAACATATCCAAAGAGGAGGAGGGATCGGGCAGCCCCGCACCCCCCGCACCCTACGTACATGCAACCTAGGAGATTTCCCACAGCTTTACCGACTGGACAATGAATACTTTTCCCCTACAGCCACCTCCATGCAAAGGAGGGAGGTGAAAGCGTTCCACCTCAAAATCATTCTTCTAGATAGCCCCCACCATCGACATAGCAAGCCTCCTCCCCATTGGACTAGGGGCGCATACACAATTCAAACAACAAATGCCCATCAACGTTGTGACTTAACATTTCCAACCGCAAAAGCCTGCCACGCACGTAAGATGCAAGGGAATAGTCGACCCCTCGATCAAACATATGGGCCAACACATCTATCAAAACCTCAAAGAGAACACAACCACGAACAATGTGCACTTTGAAAGGAATGCCAACCCTTGACTTTACAACAAGGAGAACAATGCCTCACATCGCCCTACGGAAAAAGCAAGCAAGAGGGAGGGTAGGTGGTTTACAACCAAAACCCTTCCACTTCCCTCTTAAATGTATGCATCTCAACCGACAATGCCAACATGGAAAGAGTACAAGCACAAGACACTGGCACCATAAATAGCCAAACAATGAAGAGGCTGGCCACCACAAGGAGCCACACCACAACAACCCATACAACTCCCAAAACTTGGAGTAGAAGGGGAATTGTTCACATATGCCTCCTGGGACAAGCATGGCCAACATTACCGCTCATGCGCTACTAAGTGGGTATGGAGAGAAGATGAAAATCGAACACCCTACAAACGACCCAAGGCCATTCTTAAGGCAAACCTGAAAAACCAACTCAATTGTCAACCCACCTTTCACACGAAAAGAAAAACCCTCCACACCAAATAGGGAGGAGGTGAACAATATAACGAGGAGACAATTTCAATGGAGCCACAAATGGCTACCCAGCCCAATCAAAATTCTCTATTTGCAACAACCGAGGGGCACGATAGTGACATAGGCAACGACGGAGTTTTGGGGCTTCCATCTGGGACTACAACAACAAAGGCTCAAAGGAGCGCGGAGGAAACTATCAACATTCTTATCATTGGGATGGGAAAGAGGGACGAGGATGAGCATTTCCCACATTACCACTCATGTGCTACCGAGCGGGGATGGAGAGAAGACGAAAATCGGCCACCCTACAAATTACCCAAGGCCATCATTCGAGCAAACCTGAGAAAGCAACTCGATTACCAACCCACCTTTCACATGGAAATAAAACTTGTCACCTGTATCTTCTGGAGGGGCATGAGGGGGACCAGGACGAGCCAAGGAGCCACACCACAACAACCCATACAACACCAAGAACTTAGAGAGCAGAAGGGTAATTGTTCACGTATGCCTCCTGGGACGAGCATGGCCAACATTACCGCTCATGCGCTACCGAGTGGGGATGGAGAGATTATGAAAATCGGACACCCTACAAACGACCCAAGGCCATCCTTCAGGCAAACCCGAAAACACAACTCGATTACCAACCCACCTTTCACACGGACAGAAAACCTGTCGTTGGTATCATCTGGAGGGGCACAAGGGGACCAAGACAAACCAGGCAGCCAAACCACAACAACCCCTACAGCTCCCAGAACTTAGAGAGCAATTGTCCACATATGCCTCCCGGGACGAGCATGGGCAACATTACCACTCATGCGCTACTGAGTGGGGATGGAGAGAAGATGAAAATCAGCCACCCCACAAATGACCCAAGGCCATCGTTCAGGAAAACACGAAAACACAACCCGATTACCAACCCACCTTTCAGACGAAAATAAAACTTGTCACCGGTATCATTTGGAGGGGCACGAGGGGGACAAGCCAGGGAGCCACACCACAACACAAAAACCCATACAGCTCGAAGGACTTGGAGAGCGGAAGGGGAACTGTTCACATATGCTTTCCAGGATGAGCATGGCCAACATTACCGCTCATGCACTACCGAGTGGGGATGGAGAGAAGATGAAAATTGGCCGCCCTACAAACAACCCAAGGCCATTGTTCAGGCAAACGCAAAAACACAATTCGATTACCAACTCACCTTTCACACAGAAAGAAAACCTGTCGCTGGTATCATCTGTAGGGGCGCTCGAGGACGAGGACGAGCCAGGGAGCCACACCACAACAGCCCATACAGCTCCAAGAACTTGGAGAGCGGAAGGGGAATTGTTCACATATGCCTCCGAGGCCAAGCCTGGCCAACATTACCGCTCATTCGCTACCGAGTGGGGATGGAGAGAAGATGAAAATCGGCCACCCTACAAACTACCCAAGGCCATCATTCAGGCAAACCCAAAAACACAACTCGATTACCAACCCACCTTTCACACGGAAATAAAACCTGTCGCTGGTATCATCTGGAGGGGCATGCGGGGACCAGGACGAGCCAAGGAGCCACACCACAACATCCCATACAGCTCCGAGAACTTGGAGAGCGGAAGGGGAATTGTTCACATATGCCTCCCAAGACGAGCATGGCCAACATTACCGCTCATGCGCTACCGAGTGGGGATGCAAAGAATATGAAAATTGGCCGCCCTACAAACGACCTAAGGCCATCATTCAGGCAAATCCAAAAACACAACTCGATTACCAACCCACCTTTCACACAGAAAGAAAACCTGTCACTGGTATCATCTGGAGGGGCACTCAGGGACCAGGACGAGCCAGGGAGCCACACCACAACAGCCCATACAACTCCAACAACTTTGAGAGCGGAAGGGGAATTGTTCACGTATGCCTCCCAGGATGAGCATGGCCAACATTACCGCTCTTGCGCTACCGAGTGGGGATGGAGAGAAGATGAAAATCGACGGCCCTACAAATGACCCAAGGCCATCGTTCAGGCCAACCCGAAAACACAACTCGATTACCAACCCACCTTTCACACGGAAAGAAAACCTGTCGTTGGTATCATCTGGAGGGGCACGCAGGGACCAGGACGAGCCAGGGAGCCACACCACAACAGCCCATATAGCTCCAAGAACTTGGAGAGCAGGAGGGGAATTGTTCACATATGCCTCCCAAGACGAGCGTGACTAAAATTACGGCTCATGCACTACCGAGTGGGGATGGAGAGAAGACGAAAATTGGCAACCCTACAAATGACCCAAGGCCATCCTTCGGGCACACGCGAAAACACAACTCGATTACCAACCCACCTTTCACACGGAAAGAAAACCTGTCGCTGGTATCATCTGGAGGGGCGCAAGGGCGACCAGGACGAGCAAGGGAGACACACCACAATAGCCCATATAGCTCCAAGAACTTGGAAAGCAGAAGGGGAATTGTTCACATATGCCTCCCAAGACAAGCATGGCCAACATTACGGCTCATACGCTACCGAGTGGGGATGGAGAGAAGATGAAAATCGGCCACCCTACAAATGACCCAAGGCCATTGTTCAGGCAAACGTGAAAACATAACTCAATTACCAACCCACCTTTCACACGGAAACAAAACCTGTCACTGGTATCATCTAGAGGGGCGCGAGGGGGACCAGGACGAGCAAGGGAGCCACACCACAACAGCCCATACAGCTCCAAGAACTTGGAAAGCAGAAGGGGAATTGTTCACATATGCCTCCCAAGATGAGCATGGCCAACATTACCGCTCATGCGCTACCGAGTGGGGATGGAGAGAAGATGAAAATCTGCCACCCTACAAACGACCCAAGGCTATTGTTCAGGCAAACGCGAAAACACAACTCAATTACCAACCCACCTTTCACATGGAAAGAAAACCTGTCGATGGTATCATCTAGAGGGGAACGAGGGGGACTAGGACGAGCAAGGGAGCCACACCACAACAGCCCATACAGCTCCAAGAACTTGGAAAGCAAAAGGGGAATTGTTCACATATGCCTCCCAAGACGAGCATGGCCAACATTACCGCTCATGCACTACTGAGTGGGGAAGGAGAGAAGATGAAAATCGACAACCCTACAAATGACCCAAGGCCATTGTTAAGGCAAATGAAAAAACACAACTCAATTACCAACCCACCTTTCACATGGAAACAAAACCTGTCGCTCAGATCATCTGGAATTTGCATGGGCCCCCACACGACCGAAACGAAGCGACAAGGGAGAGCCAGGGAAACAAGCAGCACGAAAATGAACAAAGCCAACCTCGGGTCACAACTTAGCATTTTTTATACGGGCTCGTTGGCCCGTGCGTGCCCTCGCCCGAACAAATTTGCATGGGCGCCCGCACGACCGAAACGAAGCGACAAGCGAGAGCCAGGCAAACGAGCTGCACGAACGAGCACAAAGCAAACCTCAGGTCACAACTTAGCATTTTTTGATACAGGCTCGTTCGCCCAGGCACGCCCTCGCCCGAACGACCCGCCCAAATGACTTCACACGGACGCCCTCAAACGACCCACTCGAACGATTTTGCATGGGAGCCCAAACGACCGAAACGAAGCAACAAGGGAGAGCCGGGCAAACGAGCTGAGTGAACGTGCACAAAGCCAACCTTGGGTCATAACTTAGCATTTTTGATACGGGCACGTTTGCCCGGGCTCGCCCTCGCCCGAATGAGTTCACACGCACGCCCTCAAAATACCCGCCCGAATGATTTTGCATGCGCGCCCGAACAAGCGAAACGAAGCGACAAGGGAGAGCCGGGCAAACGAGCTGCACGAACGTGGACAAAGACAACCTCGGGTCACAACTTAGCATTTTTGATACGGGGTCGTTCGCCCGGGCGCACCCTCGCCCAAACGACCCGCCCGAACGAGCTCACACAGGTGCCCTCAAACAACCCGCCCGAACGATTTTGCATGGGTGACCGAACGACCGAAACGAACCGACAAGGGAGAGCCGGGAAAACGACCTACACGAAAGTGCACGAAGCCAACCTCGGGTCACAACTTAGCATTTTTGATACGGGCTCGTTCGCCCGGGCGCACCCTCGCCCGAATGACCCGCCCGAACGAGTTCACACTAGCGACCTCAAACGTCCCGACCGAACGACCGAAACGAACCGACAAGGGAGAGCCGGGTAGACGAGCTGCACGAACATGCACAAAGCCAACCTCGGGTCACAACTTAGCATTTTTGATACGGGCTCGTTTGACCGTCGCGCCCTCGCCCGAATGAGTTCACACGGGCGCCCTCAAACGACCATCTCGAACGACCGAAACGAACCGGCAAGGGAGAGCCGGGAAAATGAGCTGCACGAACGTGCACAAAGCCAACCTCGGGTCACAACTTAGCATTTTTTATATGGGCTCGTTCACCCGGGTGCGCCCTCGCCCGAACGGCCCACCCGAACGACCCGCCCAAACGAGTTCACATGGGCACCCTCAAACGACCCGCCCGAACGACCAAAACGAACCAACAAGGGAGAGTCAGGCAAATGAGCTGCACGAACGTGCACAAAGCCAACCTCGGGTCACAACTTAGCATTTTTGATACAGGCTTGTTCGCCCAGGCATGCCCTCGCCCGAATGACCTGCCCGAACGAGTTCACACGGGCGTCCTCAAATGACCCGCCCGAACGACCGAAACGAACCGACAAGGGAGAGCCGGGCAAACGAGCTGCACAAACATGCACAAAGCCAACCTCGGGTCACAACTTAGCATTTTTTATACGAGCTCATTCACCCGGGCACGTCCTCGCACGAACAACCCACCCGAAAGAGTTCACACGGGCGCCCTCAAACGTCCCGCCCGAATGACCGAAACGAAGCGACAAGGGAGAGTCGGGCAAACGAGCTGCAAGAACGTGCACAAAGCAAACCTCGGGTCACAACTTAGCATTTTTGATATGGGCTCATTTGCCTAGGCACGCCCTCGCCCAAATGACCCGCCCGAACGAGTTCACACGGGCGCCCTCAAACGACCCGCCCGAATGACCGAAACGAACCTACAAGGGAGAGCCAGCAAATGAGCTGCACGAACGTGCACAAAGCCAACCTCGGGTCACAACTTAGCATTTTTGGTATGGGCTTGTTCGCCTGGGCACACCCTCGCTCAAACGACCCACCCGAACGAGTTCACACGGGCGCCCTCAAACGACCCACCTGAACGATTTTGCATGGGCGCCCGAACGACCGAAATGAACCAACAAGGGAGAGCAGGGGAACGAGCTGCACGAACGTGCACAGAGCCAACCTCGGGTCACAACTTAGCATTTTTGATACAGGCTCGTTCGCCCGGGCGCACCCTCGCCCGAATGACCCGCCCGAAAGAGTTCACTCAGGCGCCCTCAAACGACCCGCCCGAATGACCGAAACGAACCGACAAGGGAGAGCCGGGAAAACGAGCTGGACGAATGTGCACAAAGCCAACCTCAGGTCACAACTTAGCATTTTTGATACGGGCTCATTCGCCCAGGCGCGCCCTCGCCCGAACGACCCGCCCGAATGAGTTCACACGAGCGACCTCAAACGACCCGACCGAATGACCGAAATGAACCGACAAGGGAGAGCCGGGCAAAGGAACTGCATGAACGTGCACAAAGCCAACCTCGAGTCACAACTTATCATTTTTTATACGGGCTCATTTGCCCGGGCGTGCCCTCGCCCGAACGACCCACCCGAACGAGTTCACACGGGTGCCCTCAAATGACCTGCCCGAACGACCGAAACGAAGCGACAAGGGAGAGTTGGGCAAACGAGCTGCACGAAAGTGCACAAAGCCAACCTCGGGTCACAACTTAGCATTTTTGATACGGGCTCGTTCGCCCGGGCGTGCCCTCGCCCAAACGACTCACCCGAATGAGTTCACACGGGCGCCCTCAAACAACCCGCCCGAACGACCTGCCCGAACGAGTTCACATGGGCGCCTGAAACGACCCTCCCGAACGAGTTCACATGGGCACCCTCAAACGACCCGCCCGAATGATTTTGCATGGTGCCCGAACGACCGAAACGAAGCGACAAGGGAGAGTCGGGCAAACGAGCTGCACGAATGTGCACAAAGCCAACCTCGGGTCACAACATAGCATTTTTGATACGGGCTCGTTCGCCCGGGTGCGCCCTCGCCCGAACGACCCGCCCGAACGAGTTCACATGGGCGCCCTCAAACGACCCGCCCGAACGAGTTCAAACGGGCACCCTCAAACGACCCGCCCGAACGACCGAAACGAACCGACAAGGGAGAGCCAGGAAAACGAGCTGCACGAACGTGCACAAAGCCAACCTCAGGTCACAACTTAGCATTTTTGATACGGGCTCGTTCGCCCGGGCTCGCCCTCACCCGAACGACCTACCCGAACAAGTTCACACAGGCACCCACAAACGACCCGCACGAACGATCGAAACGAACCGACAAGGGAGAGCCGGGAAAATGAGCTACACGAACATGCACAAAGCCAACCTCGGGTCACCACTTAGCATTTTTGATACGGGCTTGTTCGCCCGGGCGCGCCCTCGCACGAACGAGTTCACATGGGCGCCCTCAAACGACCTGCCCGAGCAACCCACCCGAACGAGTTCACAAGGGCGCCTCAAATGACCTGCCCGAACGAGTTCACACGGGCGCCCTCAAACGACCTGCCCGAACGACCCGCCCGAATGAGTTCACATGGGCGCCCTCAAACGACCCACCCGAACGATTTTGCATGGGTGCCCGAATGACCGAAACGAAGCGACAAGGGATAGCTGGGCAAACGAGCTACACAAACGTGCACAAAGCCAACCTCGGGTCACAACTTAGCATTTTTGATACGGGCTAATTCGCCCGGGCGCGCCCTCACCCGAACGACCCACCCGAACGAGTTCACACAGACGCCCTCAAATGACCCGCCGAACGACCGAAACGAACCGACAAGGGAGAGCCAGGAAAACGAGCTGCACGAACGTGCACAAAGCTAACTTCGAGTCACAACTTAGCATTTTTGATACGGGCTCGTTCGCCCGGGAGCGCCCTCGCCCGAACGACCCGACCAGCCCGAACGACCGAAACGAACAGGCAAGGGATAGCCGGGCAAACGAGCTGCACGAACGTGCACAAAGCCAACCTCGAGTCACAACTTAGCATTTTTGATATGGGCTCGTTCGCTCGGGTGTGCCCTTGCCCGAACGACCCGCCCAAGCGAGTTCACACGGGCGCCCTCAAACGACCCGCCTGAACGAGTTCGCACGGGCGCCTCAAACGACCCGGCCGAACGAGTTCACATGGGCGCCCTTAAACAACCCACCCAAATGACCCGCCCGAACGAGTTCACACAGGTGCCCTCAAATGACCCGCCCGAACTATTTTGCATGGGTGCCCGAACGACCGAAACGAAGCGACAAGGGAGAGTCGGGCAAACGAGCTGCACGAACGTGCACAAAGCCAAACGCGACTCACAACTTAGCATTTTTGATACGGGCTTGTTCGCCCGGGCGCGCCCTCGCCCAAACGACCTGCCTGAATGAGTTCACACGGGCGTCCTCAAATGACCCGCCCTAACGACCCGCCTGAATGAGTTCGCACAGGCGCCCTCAAATGACCCACCCGAACGATTTTGCATGGGTGCCCGAATGACCAAAATGAAGCGACAAGGGAGAGTCGGGCAAACGAGCTGCATGAACATGCACAAAGCCAACCTCGGGTCACAACTTAGCATTTTTGATACGGGCTCGTTCACCCGGGCACGCCCTCGCACGAACTACCCGCCCGAATGAGTTCACACGGGCGCCCTCAAACGACCCGCCTGAACGAGTTTGCACGGATGCCCTCGCCCGACCCGCCTGAACGGGTTTGCACGGACACCCTCGCCCGACCCGCCCGAACGGGTTTGCATGGACGCCCTTGCCCGAACGACCCACCCGAACGGGTTTGCGCGGATGCCCTCGCCCGACCCGCCCGAACATTTTTGCACGGATGACCTCGCCTGACCCGCCCGAACGAGTTTACACAGGCGCCCTCAAACGACCCGCCTGAACGAGTTTACATGGCAAATGACCCTCCCGAAGGAGTGTTTACATGACAAACAACCCGCTCGAACGAGCTTACATGGGTCCGACACACGACCAAAACAAAGTCACAAGGGAGATTCGGGCAAACGGGCATCACGATCATGCATAAGGCCCACCCCCTTCACAACTTAGCATTTTTTATACGGCCACATGTGCCTTGGGTGCCGTCACACGACCCGACCCGTTTGCACAGGCACCCACACACGACACGTCCCGACCTGCCCGAATGAAATTTGGGCTTTCCATGGGCGCACGACCCAAACAAAATTTTGGTGTTTTCGTGGGCGCACGACCTGAACGAAGGTACGAGGGAGCATCAGGAAAACGGGCCACACGAACGTTGTAGAAGACACATGGGCAGTCACGACTTAGTATTTTTGGCACGCCCACGTGTGCCCGTGCACCCACACAAGGCACGACACGGCCCGACCGGCCTTGTAAGAGCCGACCTGACCCACCCGAATGCATTTGCACGGTCACCCACACACGACACAACACGACCCGACCCGAACCAAATTTGGGGTTTCCTTGTATGCACAACTCGAACGAAATTTGGGGTTTCCATGGGTGCGCGACCCGAACGAAGGCACAAGGCAGCGTCGTGCAAACGGGCCGCACGAACGTGTAGAAGGCACACGGGGGGTCATGACTTAGTATTTTTGGCACTGCCACGTGTGCTCGAGCACCCACGCACGGCACGACCCGACCCGCCCGAACGAAGGCGCGACGAAGCGTCCGGAAAACGAGTCGCGCAAACATGCTGGAGGCACACGGGTGGTCACGCCCTAACATTTTTTGCACGGCCACATGTTCCCGAGCACCCACGTGCAGGACGGCACAACCCGACCCCACTTGACTCACCCGAACACGTTTTCATGGGCACCCACACACGACACGACCCGACCCTCCTGAACGGAATTTGGGGTTGCCATGTGTGCATGGCCCGAACGAAATTTGGGGTTTCCATGGGTGCACGACCCGAACGAAGGCCCGAGGGAGCGTCGGGCAAATGGGCCA
Organism: Pinus tabuliformis; assembly: GCA_031772625.1. Lineage (NCBI taxonomy): Eukaryota > Viridiplantae > Streptophyta > Pinopsida > Pinales > Pinaceae > Pinus > Pinus tabuliformis. Next base: position 806,110,649 of record CM062805.1, on the reverse strand, counting down.
CACGAATGTGCAGAAGACACACAGGTGGTGATGACTTAGAATTTTTGGCACGGCCACGTGTGCCGGGACACCCACACACAGCACAACACAATCTGACCCGCCCTGGGCGAGCCAACCCGAATCGCCCGAACGAAATTTGGGGTTTCCATTTGTGGACGACCCGAACAAAGAAGGCACATGGGCGGTCATGACTTGGCATTTTCGGCACGCCCACGTGTGCCCGCGCATCCCCACACATGGCACGTCACGGGATGACTCGGCCCGCCCGAAGGAAATTTGGGGTTTGAACGGGTGCACGACCCGAAAGAATGCACGAGGGTAGAAATATCTTTGACTCTAATACATAAATATACCTGGGTTAACATGTCCTTAATATCTTCAACATTTTCTTTTGACTCTTTATGACACTTCAACATGTGCTAGGCCTATTTCAATGAGCAAGAAACTCAATGACAAATATAATATATATATATATATATATATATATATATATATATATATATATATATATATATATATATATATATATATTTATTTATTTATTTATTTTCTTGAATAAATATAAATATCAAAAGTACATTTATGAAGACCGAACCCAGTTACACTTTCTTCAACACCCCCTCTCAACTAGGGAGGTATTCATAAATCATTTCAAGGTGTTTGGCTATTTTTCAATCTTGAATAATTCACATAAGAGAAACCGGATTGGCAACCCATCTGTTATAGAATCATATTAGCAAACATTTTTCATAGCAAGGCCTTGACTAACACCTTGGTCATTGTCTCTAAAGGTACATACCCACCCAGGTGTTCCGTCAGTATGACCTTCCAGGACAATTCTTGTCTTGGGTTCCCATCCCTCAAAGAATATCGCTCCTCTTGCCTATTCTTGACTTGGGTGCCCTACACATCCTCAAAGAGCATCAAATGCCAAATGATTGCCCAATCCTCCCGTTATTTCTTGCCAAGTGAAGACAAGAATGTTGTGTCTATCTCTTCCCCTTGATTGGGGAAGACATGCCCAAGTTTCCTCTGACAAGGAACTTGTCCAAGCTCCTTTGTAGTTGGGAACTTGTTAGAACTCCCTCTTAGCTAGGGAATTGTCCATTCATCAACAACATCTTCTTCGTGGGTCCTTCAACCGCTTGATCTCCTTCTTTCCTTCGATGTCATGAAGTCTTTGTTTGAACTTCTTCTTGGCAGGGTACCGGCCATCGATCACTTTCCCCCCTGGTTTGTCATGTAATTGCTCCCTTCGTGGAAAGTGGCCTTCTTGATATATATCAGGTCCTTTTTGTCATCTAGCTACTCCTTTGTCACCTTGTTTATCCTTCATAACACTTATCACATGGATGCTTAGTTGTACTCGCTTGTTCCCGTACTTTGATTTAGTGGCCCTTCGTGATATTGCTCTTCATCATGACATATTTGCAGAGTGGAAACGGTTATCTGCACCTTACTATCTCCAAGGCCTTCATAGGTGTCAAGGGTCCTTTATATTTTTCTTCCTTTGTCAGAGTTTCCGTGCCTTCTTTCGAGAGATGTTGAGGAATCTTGTCAAATAGTTATTCTTTGTGACCGCGATGTTCTTCATTTTCTTCTTATTGGATTGATTGGTCAACCACCTTATACTCCATATGAGAGCACTTCTTCATGTTGACCTTTACTCCACTGTAGCACATGCCTCCGAGCATGTCGTTGGCAAAAGAGATCCTTTTATTCTTGATCGCGATTCTAGAACTTTTCCCATGACCCAATCAATATATATGATGACATGACTTAAACTTTGATGCATACATACCTCACCTTGATTATGCTTTTATCATCGCGGCTTTATTTGATAGTTCTCCTCGATTGGTGTAGCCTTTCTTGCTTCATCTGCTCTCGCCTATATATCATCCTCTCTTGAATCCCATAAATGGGACCCCCAATGAGACCTCTACCCCCTTTGAAAGAAGACTTTAAGCAAAGAGGTTGACTTCGTCATAGGAGGATCTTCCTTCTTTTGCTTCTTGTCGTCTTCTTTCACTTCTTGAGTTACATGAGCTTCTTCCCTTTTTCTCTTGTTGTTGTTGTCCTTCTTAAGTTTAGGACAATCCCTTTTGTAGCATCCATACTCTTGGCATCCAAACCATTGGACTTTGGACATGTAGTGGTCCCAACCAATTTGCTACTTTCCTTGCAAAAAGACACTGAGGTATACTCAGAAGGGGACATATACTTACTTGATAGAGTTTGAGATGTAGTGAACTTGCTTTCTTCTTGATGGCTTGCCTTCCTTAGATCTTGATGTTGTTCAAGTTGCTTTCTTCAAATGGACTTGCTTGATGACTTGACTCGTAGTGCCTTTCATTCTTCAAGATGGTGTAGCTTGATGTAGGTCCCTCTTTGATTTGTTCTTCTTGTAGGTGCCTTTATACAAGGCGTTTCTTCTTGCTTTGTAGTCTTCCATCATGAATGATAGATGGTAGACCTTCTTGTCCTTGATGTGATTGAGACTTCTTGGCTTGATGCTTCAACCTTGCGGATGTTCTTGAGATTCCCTTTCCTTGATCTGCCACCTTAGCTCTGATACCGCGTTGAAGAATCTGGGGCAATGGGGTATAGCGGGACTCTTCTAGACTTGATAACATTTTGTGAAGCTCTTTTGCAATTTATCGTGTTATCTTAATCTTCTTCTCTTCTTATTAATGCATGTGTGTTTACTTTCATCAAACTGGTGCCAAAAACATAAGAACAAGAACACAAGATGTTGGCTCTCTACCAGGGAAAAACCTCTCTCTCTCTCTCTCAGAGGAAAACCCTTTCGTAAATTTCTCTCAATGAAGCTTCTTATTGGTCATTGCGAAGCCCTAGACCCTTGACAATAATATCCCCCAAGCACAAGTCGAGTCCTTCCTCCTCTCTGCACTTTGTTTCTTCAGCGCTTCGTTCCTCGGCACTCTGTCCTTCTTTCAACTTTTGATAGTCCGTGGTGGACTAGCTCTAGAAGAGACTCCAACCTTTGATCCTTAGCGAGATCCTTTACCAGTGAAGAAACCTTCATTCTCTTGACCAACTGAGCCTTTTTCTTGATGTGAGGTTGCAGGCTCGATGTACACCAAGTTTACTGCACCTGGGGCGATTTCCATCGCGACGAGACATGGGAACCGCAAATTTCCCGCGCTTGGGATGCTTTCGACAAGGCGGGACATGGAATCCCCGGGTTCTCCGAAATTTTGTGACCTCTATCGAGGAGGGACTGGTAGACCCCATGTCATGCTCTTATCCTAGTGGAGTATTTCAACCATGCATAAGCGGGTGCAGCACCGCCGTACTTTTTCTTTTTACCAATACTTGAGTACACGGTCTGCGCCTACTTCAACACTCGGTCAATTTTCCAATAAGTGTTCTTAACAATGCAGCGAAAATAACTTACCATAAATTTATCTTCTTCAATTATTCTTTCAACCTGTCATGTCGTGTGGTCGTGCTGCACTGGCCCGCGGCCTGCACGACATAATTCCACACCTGAACTGCGAACCTATCCGCCCGACTTTCCCTTCCGCGGCGCCCAAACTCTGCCCGTCGGTGCGGTCCATAGTGAGGGCGGATGGCCCGCATCCAGTGCGGCCTGCCTGCCTGGACGGTAACCCACCCCACTCTGCCTATCCACACTACCAAGCCCGACCCGCCCTCTGTAATCCGCCCGCCGGTGCGGCCCTCTTACCCGCGTCCTTCTCTTCCTTCCGTTTTCCCCCAACTCCTTCCTTCGCACTTGTTCTGCGATGTGGAAGTCTGAGCTCAATGTCCCTTCGTCAAACGCCATCCTCCTTACTTATACGCATCCTTTCGCCCAAGGGCCGTGTCTGTCAAAGATAACAAGGGTCGGCTCCATCAACATGCATGCCCGGATAACCTGCCACATAACCTCTCGACACGCCCCATTCCAACGAACCGCCGCATCCCTTCGTGTGCACCGTTGCACCCATGGGTCGGCTCCAACACCTCGCCGATTACACCCGTCGCCACACGTCGCACACCTGCCCACATCCTAACTCGTCCGCACATGGTCACCTCTTTCACCGGGGCACGCAACAAGGATCGCCCGCGTGCCTTCCATCGGTGGCTCGCCCATCGTGCAGGTATCAAGGGGCGTGCGCCACGCCCAACACGGCGCGAGCAACATGGGAACCCCGCATGTCATGCCCCCAGGCCTACAGTAGTCTTTCAGCCGTACTTGGTGAGGTGCGGCGCCACCGAACACTTTCTTTTCACCAATACTTATGTTCATGGACTACACCCAACCATTAGTCTACTTAGTTTGTTTTTCGCAACCAAGTATTATTATGT